>JAPKLY010000200.1:718911-749115 GCA_026898435.1 Prunella vulgaris
CATTTTGGGCTCCGAAAATTAATATTTTGCTCGTTTTGTAAGCCTAACATTTTATATCTTGTTTCATTCGTTCAAATAACTTTTAGAATCTTATTTCATTCGTTCAAATGATTTATTAATATTTGAGTCATAGTTACGGTGCTAGGAGTGCTTCCGGTTCCGGTTTTGAACCAACCGTAAAGTAGAAATCAGTCATTTTAAAACTTAGTGTCCTCAAAGGAGTAAAAGATCAATCAAGCAAAAATATATAAATATAATAATATGAAATGTAATATAAATAGAATTAAAAATCTAATTTGGTTCGGGGTATTACATTTTCGCTCTTCATCTCCGCTCTTCAAGGATCATGGTCGAAGAATTTCATGAGGGCATGTCAAATCACCTTTAGGGCATTTCAAGTCACCTATTTGAATTTATATCAAAATTTTGAGATCAAGTTGCAGCTGTCATATGTCTCTACAACAGGTCTCAAGGGGGCATTTGTAAGCACCGAATTTGTTATATTTAACGGTGTCATATAATATGTAAATTATAATTTTGGAGAAAAAATATACAACAATATCTCCAAGATTTGTGAATATCTTTTCCTTATTCTCCGATTTCAGAATATCACTTTTTTACTCTTCAAGTCACTAATCTCTTATAAATATGAGATTCAGAATATAGTTTTAATATGTTAGATGGAATAAGTCACCAATGACCACATCTACTCTCTACTACCAAATCGTAGGTCAGATGGAATAAGTCACCACGACCCGATCTACTTCATACTACCAAATTGTAGGTCAAATTCTTTCTCTACGACCAAATTGTAGGTGAGATGGAATAAGTCATCAATGACCCCATCTACTTCTACTACCCAAATTGTAGGTCAAATTCGGAATAAGTCGCTAAGATCCCAGTACCACAAATCAAACTCATGTCCTTGGAGATAGTAATTTAGAGATTCACGAGAGTTGTAACCCCCATCTTTTTAATAAAAAAATATGTTTGCCATATTTTTTACTGCCTTATGTATTTATTTATAGGTGTTGAAATTATTGGTTTACAAATTTAAAATTTGTAACCTGCGAATTTTCTCACAAAAATTAATAACTCTTTATTAATAATGTGAACTGCAATTACAAAGTATAATTGAATTTAATATCAAGCGATTGTTTAGCCCAATCTCTATTTGATCCTCTAATTCTTCCATTTGAATTTTGACTTGGTCTTGATTTGTTTCGTGAGTTTTTCGGAACTAGTCCAGAGTTGACTTTGGAGTTGGACGTTAATTCGATGGTGTTGAGCCTTATTTCAAATTAACGTTTCCTTTAAAAGACACTGTTGATTTGTCTGAGCTGGTCTGGATTAGACTTTGTAGTTGGACGTTAATTCGATAGCATTGAGCCTTATTTCAAATTAACATTGCCTTTAGAAGGACTTTGTTGATTTGTTGGAGCTGGTCTGGAGTTGACTTTGGAGTTGGATGTTAATTCGAGGGTGTTGAGCCTTATTTCGAATTAACGTTATCCATAGAAGGACTTTGTCGATTAATCGGAGTTGGTCCAAATTTGATTTTGAAGTTGAATTAAATTGAGGACGTTAAGCCTTATTTCAAATTAATATTGCCTTTTTGGAAGGACTTTGTTGGGTGTTCACCTTTGGACTCCCTATGGGGCTTGTAGATGATATTTGATTGGAGGGGCTTGACGCCGTGTTTCTCGAATCAAACATCTTTGTTGATGAAGAATGCCGACCGGAGGCTTCGCACCATGATCCCGGATTAAAACGTCTTTGAATCTTCAAGGATGCTCGAAGTCTTGGACCTTGCTGCTTCTCTCCAAGCTCTGATGCTCTTGATTTGTTGAGTTTTTCATCTTTGGACTTCCTATGGGGGTGTTGTTGTAGATGAATAGTGTTGTTGTCGTTGAAGACATGTAGACGAACATTGATTGGCGGGGCTTGACGTTGTGTTTCTCGAATCGAGTATTGATATTGATGAAGAACGTTGATCAGAGGCTTCCCACCATAATTCCAGGTCAAAACGCCTTTGTTGATGAAGAACTTGAAGGACGATCTTGAAGCTGTGAAGAATGACTTTGAATCTTCAAGGATGACCGAAGTCTTGGATCTTGATGCTTCTCCCCAAGCTCTGATCTTCTTGACTTGTTATGTTACTGTGAATGAAATGAATAGAATAAGACCCTATTTATGGATGTAGAATTCTAGATTTGCAGACCATATTTTATGGGCCAGAAGATTTAATTTGGGGAATATTACAAAAAAATGTCAGATTTGATAACCTTCAAAAATATTTGTGAAGATGATTTCTTGGGCTTTTTTAAGATTGGATTTGATATCTTGAACTTTAAAGATCCAAAAGAATTAATTTGGACTTTTGAGGCCCAAAATATTTAATTGAATTGTAGAGGCCAAATTGAATTTATTAGGCGTTCGAGACCCAATTCAATTTATTAGACTTTTGAGGCGCAATTCAATCTATTGGGCTTTTGATGTCCAATTCAATTTATTAGGTTTTTTTTATGTCCAATTTGATTTATTATTTAGGAATTAAATTTATCCAAATTTTCAATAATAAATTTAACACATAATTTCTACATGTTATTATTATTTTATTTCGGCAATTAATTTTAATTGCTAACAATGTTATTATATGAAAAATAATTATTTTTATACAAAAATATATATATTTGTGAAAAAACATTATTCTTTCCTATAGTAATACACAATTTACTCTAGCATTGTATGAAAAATTATTTATTTCTATAAAAATAAATAAATATATGTAAAAAAAAATATTTAGTCCGATAGTAACACAAATTTTGCATGACGATAACATGCATTTGCCCATATAGTAACACAATTGGGAGAAAAAATTCCAGAATTCATCTAGTGCGAGATTTTGGGAAAAAATATCCAAATTCGCCTCGATCCGGCCAAGATCCGTGAATCCTTGAATATGAGTTATTTCACATATGAAATATGTCATATAACAATTTGTGTTTGCCTTAGTCTTGTGTGCACTATGTGCACCGTGTAATTTAATTATAATTTTTAAAATTTACACCCGTTGTTACTGAGAAGACACGTATTATTGCTAAAAAGTGTATTTTAAAAAAAAACTTATCAATAATAACATGTATAACTTTTCAATAGTATTCTATGTAACCTTTTAAAAATGCACTTTAATTGCACGATGCACTTTGCGCACAAGAGACTTACTATAGATTTTTTAAGTGCAAACAAACTTTAGTTGAACTTTTATCGACCCACACTAAAATAACTCAAATATTTTCCTAACAAAAAAAATTGCACTCCCTCTGCCCGGTAGGAATTTGCACCCTACGGGATTGCACATTTTTTTAGAGAAAAATATGTTTTATAAATAAATAGTGGCATATTGGTAAATATGTGTATAGTTGTGTGAGTGTGCACACAAATTGATGTTTCTTTTTTTTAGTAGTGTACAAATTTGTGTGTGATGTCCAAAAGAGGAAAATATTCAAATTCCCGTGAGACGGAGGGAGTATACATTACTCGTACAATGTACATCACATGTAAGTTGGAAAAGTATTACTATTTTCACTAAAGCTTATTCATTTACAATTTATTTTACAAAAATATTATTCCCTCCGTCCTAGAAGACATTGGAAACTTTTTATTTTGATTTATTCCACAAAAAGTTTGCATGCCTAAAAGTGAAAACTATTTATAGCGGGACGGAGAGAATACTTATTATACCATTTTCTTAAACTGTGTGACCAAAAGACACCATAATATTTTCTCAGACATAGGGAGTAGTAATTATTTTTATTTAAGTTTGACCATTTAGTTTATTCATGTGTAAAATACAATACAATTAGTTTATGGAATACCAACCCGTCTTCTTTAGATAAATTATAAAAACTTATATGAGACTATATAAATTAACACATATACTCTACCAATGTGATAATGAATTATATCCAATTCATATCTCTTTAGTTGTCTAATATCATAAGACGGTCTCGTATAATATAACTCATTAGAACTTCACAAGATTCAAGACATAATTAAATAGGTCATTTACATGTATGGACTTTTTAAAATGACAAACTACAAAGAAGGATAGCTAATTTGTGGCATTACAGTGAGAGCCAAAATATGTACGATTGTACTATTGAGCTTTTATATGTAATTGTGACTAAACGAGTGTACTATAATTCATATAATTGTACCTTGACTAATATTTGAGCATTTAATGCACTGACAAAGGTACAATTGATGTGATGTGTGTTACTGTTCAATCATGTACTGTACCCATCACATCTCATTATTACCTTGGTTTATCAGCGATATTTGTCGATAATAATTCCGGTGATGTGTACTATTGGTTATGCGTATGTACTATTGAACAAATTATTGTACAATTGCTTCTGTACCACAATGATTCGTATTGTACTAGAGTATTGATTATTGTACTATTGCGACTTTTTTTCATCAAAAAAATATCCCCCCTTCATCCAAAAATGGGCCTCCAAATCTGTAAGAAAACAAAATAAACTCCTAAAGGGATGTGCAGGTGAGAGAGGCAGTGGTGGCCTGCGAGTCTTCATCGACTCCCCCAAAATGGATTTGATGATTATGACAAAAATCACTCCAAAAAATTAGAAATGCGCAAATATATCACAAAAATCACATAGAAATCAGACAACACTGTTCCTATTCAAAGCTATCAACGCCTGAATTAATGGAAGCATCCACCGACAATTCCCTACCACCACTGGCTTCATTTGAGTATTACCAGAAGCACACACCACTCGCCTAACCGCACATTGCCACCATAACCAAAAATCACAGCACGTCGCCTGCCCCATGTCCTGTTCATCGTTGTGAATAGAAAAACCCACCATCTGAAAACTCACAACTCAAATCATCCACTCCACCACATCGATTAAGACCACAACCATCGGAATCAATAACATTCGTCGACGTTGCCACCACCGAATCCTCGGTGCCCCATTGCCCCTCACCGACGGATCGATCTGACACCCCAAAATGACAACGTTGGGTCTGAGTGTGAGTGGATGTGGTGGAAGAAGCCGAGGTCGGTGGAGGCAGAGAGGAGGTAAGAGTGGACAGAGAATTACAGAAAAAATTTAGAGAGAGAAGAGACAGAATTTCGAGAGAGTGGGTCTAAAACGGAGGGATAAGTTATTGTGATGGAGATATATGTAAGGGCAATCTGGTTATTTCATGAAAAATTATGGATACTTATTAGAGAAAATAGTCTTCATTGTAATACTGAAAAAAAACTAGCCTTATTTAGAATTGCACTTAATATAGGCCCCTAATTGTGATATTCTCTAATTAAAATGCATATAATAAAAATTTCTTTGACGATAATGGATGAAATTAATGTAAATGGACAAACTCTCATTAAATTTGTAAACTTTATAAAATTGGTACATTCCTTAAAATACCACAACATTCACTCCATAATATCATTCTTTTTACAAATTAATACTACAAAATATTCTATTCATATTAATATACTGAACTTCATAAATAGATATTATAATATTAATTTATAAATATAATAAATATTCTCTTTGTCCCATGAAATTTGTACTTTTTTTTATTTAAATGCCACACATAAATTTACAGGCTACTAAAAAAAATATCGATTTGCATGCACACTCACATAATTATACACATGTTTACCCATATAACATTACGTTAATTAAACAATATATTTTTAAAAAATATATGAAATTCTAGGGATACAAATTTTATCTAAAACAGAGAGAGTGTAACTAAATAAATAATATCAATGAATTATGTACGATAAAAAAATTTTGATGGACACGAATTTCTGAAAAATAATATCTCAAAACTGAGTGGATGTTATATAAATAATACTTATAGAAATAATTTTTGCTCACAATATATATTATTTTATATTATTGGATACGTGGTGTTAGTTTATATATAATATAATGTTAATTTATTTTTTAATTTGAGGGGGTAAAATGGAAGCTCAGGTTTGTTAAATACCTTTTTGTGCATCTAATTCTCGCTCTATATATAGCTTGTACTTATCATTCTGATCCCATTATTATCTTCAATATGGAAAACTATTTACCTTTATATGGTGTTATTTTTGTTTTTGGGAAGGAATAAACTTTATTTATTCTTTCATTATTTTTCAGAAGCTTGAGCAAAAAATGAAATCAATGGAAGCAGAGAAACATCAAATGCAGGCAATACCTGATTACTGCAATCTTAATCTTATCTTGTATGGATACTTTACATCCAAAGTAAGCAACTTACAAGAGATTTAAAAGACCATATTGAAAATGCAATAAAATAAAGAAAACGAGCCTAAACAGGAACCAAACAAGAAATTGCATCACTTGTGATTTTGTCAACTTAAATTTAGTGACTAAGTATTAACGTGAAAAGCTATCACCCACAACTGTATATGTAGCTTCTTTTAAACACAGAGAGTATCAAAGTATAATAAGCTTTTGGCGTGCAGACTAAGGCAAGAAGTGCTGATAAGGACCTCAGCAACTCCGTTGCAATGGAAACAACAAAAAATGTTGAGTTTCCTGCCCAAAATTTAACAAAGAAAGTAATCTTATGATGTAAATTTATTTAGTTAACTTTCTATGTCAATTTCATGGGTGAATAGTGGGTACTATCTTATTTGTTTGCTTATTTTATTTGTGAATATTATAATTTGCTACTTAGACCAATTTCAAATATTACTAATGAATCAATAACTGCCAACATTACAAGAAAACATACAAGTTATATTGAACATTATAGCTTTATTCGATAATTATGACAACGTTTATGTCTGCATACCATATCATATATTTCATATTGGCAAAAAAAGAAGTGTTGTGTTCTATCCACACTGATAAAATGGTAAATGCATATAGGTAGAATAGGTCCAGATCATTGCTGGAATTGGCTGTCGTAATCATAGTCGTGAGGACCATTATTACCATATGCACCTAGGTTGTAAGAATTCTGAATCTGATGAGTGTTTGGACCATTGTTACCATATGCACCAAGGTTAATAGGATTTTGAATTTGATTCTGAATCTGATGAGACTTTGAACCATTGTTACCATATGCACCCAGATTAGGAGGATGCTGCCATAGATTCTGATGAGCATTAAGTTCTGCGTTTTGCGGCTCATAAACTCATGCTGGTTCAACTGGGGCAGTAGGGGTTGATCGTATGAATGTGCAAAGTTAGTCACTTAAGGTAGTTGCGAAGGATGATGGTATGCATTGATGTATTCCCTGTAGGAGTTCATATTGTGTCCATAGTTTTCATCTTTCACTGTGTCTGGTTGCATCCTCCTCTCCTGTCCATAGTTTTCATCTAGCATCATGTTTTGTTGATGCATCAAGTGCGGCAGCTGTTGGGGATGAATATTTGTATTGGGTACTTGTGCTGTTGCTACTCTATTATTTCTGTCTCGATACTTCTGAAATCATAGTTAAATGCAGCATTGATAAGTGTGTCTATTGGTATATATAGTGAAATATTTTAAAGAGAAACAAACCTGTAAGTGGCTAGCAATATGGACCCTTGTAAGCGATGTATCTTGTGACACTCCATGTAGGAGTGTCATATTTTTTCTTTATATTTATTTAAAAACACATTATTTGTCATAAAAATAATAAGTGATTTTCATTTGATATTGAAAATAAATTGACTTTAAAATTTTATCAGTGGAAGACTATATCGTATAAACTCGAGTTGATTTGATTTTTTTCTTTATTTTTTGTTTCAGGTGTCTAATCATGCTTGTGCCTAACTCGTGTCTTACCCACATATCTAAATCAAACCCTTGCTTAATTAAGACATTACGAAAATAGATTATCATGCGCGAGATAAAAATGTATAACTAACTCACATAAAAGACACACCACCTATAATGCACGGATTCTTCAAAAAAAAAATAAGTATGCAATATCGGATACGCGATGGGTGCGGGTGCGATTCGCGTGAGATTCGCATGGGATACGCCACGTGGCGTATCCCTGAGAATTTTTTTTAAAAAAATTTAGGATACGCATATCGGATACGTTTTATAGAAGAATCCGATACGCGAAGGGTGCGGCGGGATTTATTTTTCAAAAAAAAAAGTTTATTTATTTTTTTTAAAATTTTTTTGAAAGTAAAATCAAATATAAATAAAATAAATATATTAAATAATATTAAATCACAAAAAACGAATAAAAAATGAGATACAACAAAAGAATATTAAATAAAATTAATATTCATTAATAAAATTAAAATATATGTGATTTTATTGTGAAGTTGTGAACTATTTTTCAAATTTTTTGAATTTTTATTTGTGCGTACAATATATGAATATGAACTATTAAGTATGAATTTGAAATTTTTTATATTTAAATTTTACTTAAATTGAAGTAGTGTTATTTATTAAACATGACTATTTTATTTGGTGATGAACCAAATGATGATGAATCATAATTCGAATTAGGTCAATTATGTTATATATTATTTGAATTTTATTTGAACTTTCTAAACTTAGTTAAGTAGTGACTTAAATTGCAAGATTTATTTTAGTTTTAGATTGATTGAATTTTTATTTAAGACTTTTATGATAAATTGTTGATGATATTTGAATAATTTCTTGATATATATATATGTGTGTGTGTGTATTATATATAATAAAATATTAATAAATAAATGTATCCTTTCCGTATCGCACCCTAAAATTTTCAAAAAATAGAATCCCTGCACTCATATCCTATCTCACCCGCACCCGTACTCCCGCACCTATGCAACCCTGCACACCACCATGTGATAGACTAGCCATGCATGTAAAACATCATTCATAATATTATCATAACATTCTAGTAGTTAGGAAAAGACTTGACGACTTAACTAAGTAGTATAAGCATACAATTTTGGAAATCATCTTCAAACGATAGCATAAGGAAATACTTAATAAATTTCTTATAGAGGACTTAAGACATTACACTATTATTTAGATGGAGTCGGCCCAGTCAGTCACACGTCCTCCTCACAGACAACGTTTCCTAAAACAGTTAAAGTAGCATCATGAGCCTTCTCCCGGTGGAGAAGCCCAGTGGGATAACATGTAATGTAGAAATCATCAAATGCCACCATAAGCCCTCGCACAATTTAGAGTGAAATTTACAGTAAAAAATACAAAGTAAAGTCACATGCAATGACGGAAACAACACACAATCACCAAATCCACATGCAATCCCCTATTCTAGACCAAATAATTTCATTTTTCACAAGTCCGTAGGCTAAAACATAAAATCCATAATAAACTATCAAATCAAGTGCTAAAAAATATTTTTGGGCCTCAACACAAATATCTAATCATCATCCTCAAAGAAATATTGCTGACAAAAATGAAAAAAAATAAAATAACACATATATGTAGTTAAAGGACAGCGTGATTCTTGTGAAAACTCATTTTGAAAAGAAAATAAGGTTGAACCAGATATGATTTTCACTAATCCTACCTTCAGACTTCTAAAACTTGATGAAACCTTGAGTTTCAGCGGAAAAACAATGGCGAAATTTTAGAGAGAGTGGAGAGAGAGAGAGAGAAGAAGAAGAAGAAGATGAACGTCTTCTTTTTGGAATGAATATTGTGAAGCTTCTAGACACTTATATTTACTTATTCTAATTTTATTTATTTATAAAATTAATTAGCTCCCCTTTTTATACTGACACTCGTATGTGTGTGTATATATATAGTGGTATCGTATATATATATATATATATATATATATATATATATATATATATATATGTAAACTCATGCAAGGGGAGGATGGACTAAGTCCATTAACTCCCCCACCCCACTTTCTCTTCTCCTTTTTTTATATTTTTTTTTGTTTTTACATTATATATATATATTTTGACAAGACAATATTATTTAGTTATATGATATTAAAAGTATTTAATCTATAGAATTCGGTTTAAGATTTATGCACATTTATAAAGACACATTTGTAATAAAATTTTAAAATAATTTAAATAAAATATATTAAATTTTTATTACTTAGAAATTATGAAGAATTTACCTAAATATAGTGAACATTTTTCACATAAAATATTTAACTTTTATTTCAACTAGTATCATAAACATATTAAAAAAATAATTCTTATTATATACTTTGGTATTAGATTATATCTAATTGATTAATGTTTAATTTACCATTTTATTTTTTCTTACTTGTTTGCGTCGAGTGAGTCGCAATCGAGCTTGGCCTCCCCAGTAAACAATCCTACTAAACTATTAAAGTTCATAGAAAATATTAGCTCTTTAATTTAGTAAAACAAAAAAATTCGAACTAATAAATATTTTGTTTTAAAATTTAATGTTAAAAAAATAATTAAATTATTTAAATATATAAAATATAATATATTTAAGAATGAGGTGTTACACATCTCCCCTCAACTTAAGTATTTTTGTAAGGCTGATTCCTGTGTGTGTAACAAGCATTTTTAGAAATTGAAATCCCAACATTCAAACTCAAAGCAAGAACTTTGAAATCCTATCCTATATAAAATAGGCAGAGTATTGTATGAACACATTTCACGCACTAAAATATTACTGGTAATATTAAAGAACATCATTTAAATGATTGAAATGTATTAATCATTAATACTAAAGAGTAATAATTAACATACTTTCAAGAGTATCAATTAACATACTTTCAAGGTGAAATTGGTAACAACACTACAAAAATAATTTTGTCACATGTTGTATAATCTTTAATTCTTTATACTATATAAAGACGAAATTATAAAATCAATCAAAATCATCGATTTCAAAATTCATCTATTCTCATTAACTTTGGCATAAAGAGTTAATCTCAGCCTTATATTTTAAATGTTTAATCTTGATCATTCATTTTTAAATTTTATAAACATATACATCATATATAAATTATATAAATATATTCATAATATCAAATCATATATCTAATTTTTTAAATCTTAACCGTTCATCTTAATTTCTATATTATATAAATTTCAACTCTAAACATATTATTATTCTCATCTTTTAACCTTATTCATTGGTGCATTTCTTGCTTCTTTTTATTCATCTTTTGATGTTCTTATTTATCGTATTCTGATATTCGAATGATTTATTTATCATTTTATGTTCAATTTTTTTTGCAAGTTCGTATTTACATCTAATAATTTGTCGAGATAATTTTTTTTATTGCTGCATAATTTTCATGGCTTCTTTTTGCAAGTAATATTTAATCTCTACAATTGCAGATCTATTTGATTTAAGATTTTTATATTTGAATTATAATTCATATCTTATAATTTTTTTAAAAATTTTGACCCTAATTTCAATTCTATAAACATAATAAATCAGAAGTTTTTCGTTACGAAATATATTTCAATTCTAAATGATTACTATTTCTAGGAGATAAGTAATTTTATTATTTGGCTTATTTAATTATTTTAAATTTGATTTGTATAATATTTCTTCAAATCAATATAAGAAATTAAATAATATTGAAGGAAAATTAATTATCTTATAATTGAATATTATATTTATAAAAAATTTATTAATTAAATAACAAAAAATATATAAAATTTTCTCTTATACAAACAATTTTTATCTTATACTGCGAAATTCACGGGTATACATACTAATATATATAAATATATAACACATTTTTATATTTTATTTATCCTATCTTATTAAAATTTCAAAACAAGGATACATTTTAATTATTCGTTAAAATTTTGCAATACTGAAATTTCAAAGTTTGGGAATTCCGAAAAAAAATAAAACATGCTTAACACTAGATGATTAATGGAAAACTTACTATTACTATCAAGAAAAATATATTTTAACTATTTGTCAAAAATTTTAGATAAGAAATACAGTAAAACCTCTATATATTAATAATGTTGGGACCAGAGGATTTTATTAATTTATAGAGATATTATTATATCGATAAATTAATAATTTATTAATTTAAAGAGGTTTTAACGTATATGCACATTTGACCTTCAAAGTTCCAAATTCTTTGAATAACTTTAAGTATACATGCATAGTTATTGATGAAAATTAAGTTAAAATACAAATGTACTAGTAGAATTCCATGAACACAAACTCACGTAGAAGTTGGAATGACTTGTTTAAATTATTTGGTTTTGGAAAATACAAAAATATGGTTCATTGGACTAACATTTGTGCATTGAATCATGGATAGAAGTCATCACTATATATTTATCCATTGGAATCTTGGTAAATCACACACAAAAATGGCCACTCATCTAAAAGGAATCTAAAAATCAACCATGACCAACCAACAACGAAAGATGTTATGTGAGTATAAGAGAGATCAACCTGGATGAACTCAGAATGATTTGGTGAAATGGGTTGAAAAATCTTTCAATTCGAAAGTTAGCCAAGCAACAATTTCGAACACTCTTAAGAGATCTGCAAAATTCATATTATCTGACTTTGAGAAAAGTGGGTTGTCTAAGTGTCAGAAATCAGTCAAGTATCCGGACCTTGAGAAGGTTGTTTATGAGTGGTTTCTCCAACATCAAGAGCGTGTGAATATAACCGGGGAGCTAATCTTAGAGAAGGCGAATGAGGCACTTAAGCTTTTACATCCAGAGGATCCCACAGATCATCGCCTTTCACAAGGTTGGCTTGAGAAATTCAAATCAAGGAGTGGTATCAAATCATATCGCCGTTTCGGAGAGAGTGGATCAGTCGACATGCATGATATGGAAAATAAATTGGAGTCCATTAGGGAAAAAATTGATCAATTTCCAAGGAAAGATGTTTTTAATATGGATGAAACTGGTTTGTTTTACAGGTTACAGACTGATCATTCACTTGAAACAAAGCAACTTGAAGGTAGAAAACAAGATAAGGAGATGTTGACAATTGTTATTTATTGCAATGAAGATGGCTCTGAAAAAAATTCCTCTATGGATTATTGGTAAGTATGCAAAGCCCCGTTGTTTAAGAATGTCAATATGAATAGCTTGAATTGTCAATACCGTGCCAACAAGAGAGCTTGGATGACTGGAGTGCTTTTCGAAGAATATGTTCATTGGCTGGATGAACAAATGCATGGAAGAAAAATTCTTTTGGTAGTCGATAACTGTCCAGCTCGTTCAAATAATATTCAAGGTTTACGAAACATCGAGTTATTTTTCCTACCCCCAAACATGACCTCAAAAATTCAACCATGTGATGTCGGCATAATAAGAGCCTTCAAAATGTATTACCGCAAAAGACTTTACCGTAAGATTTTGGAAAGCTATGAGTTAGATATACCATTTCCAGAAAAGATCAATGTTTTAGATGCTATCAATATGGCAGTGTCAGCTTGGACCGAAAATGTTCATCAAGACGCAATAGCAAATTGCTTTCGACACTGCAAAATCCGCTCGAAAAATCAAAGCGACTCAAGTGCAAATGATGCAACTCATGGAGAAGACATTCGTGAGCTTGAGAATTTGATCATCGGTATGCAATATCACCACAAAATGGATGTGAATCAGTTGCTCGACTTTTCGGGTGAAAATAATCAATGTCATGAAGTTCAGAGTCTAGAAGATATAGTGGCCGATGTCATTCATAATCCGGAAGATGATGAAGCAGAGGATGATTCAATAGCTTTGCAACCGGTCACTCTAAAAAAAGCATTGCGAGCATCTACAACTCTTCATAACTTTTTGTTGCAGTACGAGAAGACAACGCCACAACTATTGGGTGCAGTAAGGAGATTTAAAGATGAGATCAACATAGATTTGAAGTTCAAGAAAAAGCAAGTTACAATAAATTCTTATTTTACTAAGTTGTCTTATGAATATTCAAGTGCATCATATATATATGGATTATTTTTAATAATTATTAATTTATAGTTTTTTGGGACCAATATATATACACTGGGATCTCAAAAAAATTATTATCTTATAATTTTATTGATTGGGTCCCAAATTTTTACTGGTCCCAACTTGGGACCGAAAAAATTATTAGTTTTAGCGATGTTATTAATTTATCGAGTATTAATTTAACGAGGTTTTACTGTAGATGATTGGTGAAAGAGTTTCTCTCATTAGCACTCTCAATTTGTGCCATTGCTTTCTTAAACTTCTCATGAAGTTTCGAAATCCAAATAACCCAGGTTTCTTGACGCTCACGTGTTCTCCTTCTCCTCGACTACTACCTTCACCTGATTTTCTTTTCTTTTCTTTTGTTTTCTCCATCAAAACAGTTTCACTCACAGGATTAGGGGCACCTTCTCCTACAATATGGGGTTATTTCGGCATCCTTTTGAGATACACATGTTGCCATATGAATTGAGCCTCCTTATCCACTACAGGCTTAGAGAGGTGAATACAGGCATCACTTTGAATTCCTCTTATCACATTGCTCCTTTCTTTATTTTACGACATCGCTGATTGTAAATAAATAAATAAATAAAATACTTTGTGTATATAGATTATTGTTAACTATACATGCAAGATCAACATATACACAAACTCCAGCTTTTGAAATCACTTATTAATAATAAATTCGCACATATATTAGAATATTATAAGTTATACATAAATATAAACATACTCACTTATCACTAGTACATCCAACTTGTGAACATTGTTTTGGATAAATCGAAAGACATCTCGGTCACTCTTATTCAAATCAATAATCACAATATCGAAATTAAATTTCTCGTTGTGTTCTCCAAGCACGTCGAGGGCCTCACTGACTAATTTACACGTATGCACTGAAACTCACAAGTCGATCACCCAAATAAATATATACCAAAAGATTAAAATTTAAAAAAAAATTGTCAAATCAATTGGAATTAGTAGGGTGGGTATCAGTTCGAATTTTTCGGGTTCGTGATCAAATTTTTGATCCAAAATTTTGGGTACAATATTTAAGTACTCGAACCTAAAATAGTTCAGTTACCTTAAATTTAGTTTCCAAAATTTCATCTACTCGAATTTGGGAAACTTTTTTTTTGTATTAATTAAAATCAACATAATATTAATAGCCAAAAATCAATTTTTTTGCCACAAATAATATTTTTTCAATTAATAATTGTCACAAACAAAAAATTACGCTATATAATACAAAATTATAAGTGCAACTTATCTAATTAATTTAAATGCTAATGACTTATGTAATAATCTCAAGACAAATATTTATATGAACTCAAGTTCACGGTAAATTCAGTTTATCAACTATCACTGTTATACACTATCACAGTTAAAAAAATAAAGCAGGTTTTTACAATTGTAATAGGATATATGAAGAACACTGATAGTGATTATACATAGCCGTGATACGAGTTCATGTGAATTCGAGTTCACAGGAGACCTACTCTAATCTCAATTATCTAGAATTTTATATTTAATAAAATTTCATAACTAATAAAAACTAAATTCAAGTCACAATCATGAGATCGTGGACAAAATGAATTGAACACGTAGATCATATTTCTTGTAATTAAAATAAAAAGATATATATAATAGACATTTTTAAAAAATATTTTGAGTGCTTAATCAGGAGAATCGGGTTCCGAATTCAATTTTTAAATTTTGGGTTTGGAATACCCGAAACTCGAATTTTAAAAAAGTTCGAGTTATTTTGGTTCTCAATCGGGAATTGGGTTATGTCCACATAGATGATCCCAAAACCTAAATTTTAGATTTGGACTAGCCGAAACTCAAAATTTTAGTAAGTAAGCTGATCCAATCGGATATTTTTTCGGATTTGATTTGGGCACCCGAATCCCAAAATTCATTTCCTATCCCTAAGGATTATTGTAATTGAACACATAAGGGAAAATAGGGTTTTTTTATCCTTTAATTTTGTTTGACTTACTTTTTAGTTCAATCATATGACTGGGAAATGAAGGTATTCCAGCCGGTGGTAAGAATTTTTTTTTATTTACCTATTGGAGGAAAAATATCACATGCTCCTCACCTTCTCAACATGAACCCTAAATTCTCCTATATGTGGCTACCTTCAACCAAGGATGAAATCACATGCACTTTTTTTTTTAGATTGTTTTGTTTTTTTCTTCGATCAAAGGGGAAATGGAAATTAGATTTTCACCGTGGCTGTGAAACTGGGGTTTGTTAAACCTTTATGTATGCCCGCCATTTTATCCTCACGTGAGGAGCACGTGATATTTTTCCTCCAATAGGTAAAAAAAAATTCATACCACCAGCTGGATTATCTTCATTTCCCAGTCATAGGACTGAACTAAAAAGTAAGTCAAACAAAATTAAAGGATAAAAAATCCTATTTTCCCAACACATAATATAGCATTAAACAAACAATACATTCGTAGTTGTATATCAAAAGCCTCAATTCGAGAATCATCAACGATAAAGCATCCTTGTCGACAATAAGGACTCGCATACCCGCGGGAAAATCAGGAGGGACGCTATTTGATGCCATTAACAAAATTGAAAAATTGAGGTGTGATCGGAAGGAGATCGGAGGGAAAGGATAGAGGTGAAATGAAAGATGTTGAGAAAGATTGGAGGGATGGAGAGTTTGTTTAAGAGAGATTATAATTGGATATATATTGAGAAGTGAAAAATAGAAGAAATCGGTATATTCTATTTTGTTTTGAAATGGCTCGAAAGAGGTGATTTTGTCCAATCATTATGATACTCAGAGTGTCGATATTTTAGTGGGCAAGTGTATTGTGCACAATTTCAAGAGCTACCACTAAGCTGGATGCGGTCGCGGTCGGAAACGATGACTTCGTTGTGAGTATAATTCGAGGTGCTTTCAATCCTGACAAAATTGCTCAAAATACTCTCCCAATTTTTTAGAATTATGATTTATGGTAGAAAATTTGTATACTAATTAATTAGGTTTGTTCACCAGGGAGTTGTTTTTGGTTAATGATGTTGTAATTAATGCGATAAATAAAATGAATGAATAAGAGATTTGGTAACACAGGTCGTCACAAGGGCTACGTCTAGGGGAGTACCTAGCCAGGAGAGATTTTACTAATATGTGTGTAACTTAATACAGAGTACTATGGAGTATATATAATGTAACCAATATACCCTTAAAGCCCATCAGACTCTTGGCCCAATAAGCTATTTAATCAACAAGTAATGTCCACAATAACGATATATTTACAATAAATGGTTTTACCCATTCCTAAAACAGTAGTAATCGGATAAATAGCATTTGTAGAACATTCTTACGGGGTTCTGGAACCCCATTGGTATCATGGGATATAATTTGTCAAAAAAAAAAAAAACATGGGGGTCTTAGGTTGAGTAAATTGGATACTCGGAACAAAGCTCATTTATCAAAGACAAAAACTTGTATGAACATGAGTTCACGACGAACTCGTGTTTATCAATTATCAGTGTCATGTGTATACACTATCATTGTTATGTATATTCAATATCATTATTATGCATATACATTATCACTGTTAAAAAAATTAAGTATATTTTTATAACAGTGATAATATACATGAATAATAGTGATAATGATTACAGATAATACTGATACGAGTTAATGTGAACTTGAGTTCACAAGAGACCTACTCTTTATAAAAAATAATTTGGGATACTCACATGAAAAAGACTGCTTATGGGTAAAGTGGATTAATGAATACTGGTTAGAAAGTGTCTCTATTTGGGAGGCAGTGGCTGATCAGAACATGTCTAAACTGGAACGTACTGTGGCTGATCTAAAAAATGATTTGTTACAAATTTATGCAGGCGACTAACCTTGATCATGAAATTGAATACATTATAGATGTCTAAGCTATATAGTTTAATGCTTCCTTCCCCTAGTGTTTCTACTTTTAGATTTGATGAGTTGTGGGATGTATATATCCCTCCAAAGTTTTATTTTATTGCTTGGTTAATAGCTTGGGAGAGATTAGCTACAAAAGATAGACTTTATTTTGGTCATGGTGAATTTAATTGTATATGGTGTATTAATAACTTGGAAAGTATTAAACACTTATTCTGGGAACACTTCAAGAAAAAATGGTTACGACAACAGTGGAAACCCGTTGTCTTTCTATAAAAAATGCCGTTGTAGAAGCTCCTGTTGTAGTAAGTATCAAGTTTAGACAACGGTTAATGGACCGTTGTCTTTTCATTGTTACTACAACGATTATTAACTGTTGTCTATACATATAAAATATGTTGTTATAGCATGTGCATATCCTTATTTGTGACTATAGACAACGGTTGTGAGACGTTGTATTTTCTTTGTTACTACAACGGTTATTAACTGTTGTCTATACATATGAAATATGTTGTTGTAGCATGTTCATATCCTTATTTGAGACTGTAGACAACGGTTGTGAGCCGTTGTCTTTGTGAAATAAAAAATAATAATTTAGCGGGTCAGACCCGTGGGCTGAACCGATCCGGGTCCGACCCGCACGAATATCAGCCTCCCTTTGCGTGAGAGGGGGTTTGAACCCGTGACCTCTCGTATATGTGGATGAGTGTCTTGCCATTTGGGCAAGTGGTATTTCTTGTTCAATATTTCATTATAAATATATATATATATTTATATATATATATATACACGATATATACTTTTTATTTTAACTAAGTGTTATATATTTATTTTATTTTATATTATGTAATTATACTAATCTAAAATTATATATTTTAATTATGTAATAGTTGTATATTTAGTTTTAATAAAATTATCATATATATATGTAATTATATATTTCTAAATTAATTCAAATCATTATAAACATTAATTCCAATAATTCTATTAATTCAAAATATTGATTCAAATATCATTTTAATTTAAAATATTAAATAGTTTAAAACACACTAATAATTAGTAGGTGCCTAATCATTCGAATAATTCAAAATATAGTATAAAATTATAGAAATTTGCATGAAAATAATTTTTTTTGAAAATAATAAGAAAATGTAATTGAATTGTGTTAAATTTCTTTTTTTTGTTATTCTATTTCTAAATTATAAAAGTGTCATTTCAAAATAATATAAAGTGCTAGTTTTAATTAGTTAAAAGTGTTAATTATAAAAATCATCAAGTAATACATGTTACTACAACGGTCATACACCATATATTATAGTACATAGTTTTATACAACACCATTTGATGAAAATATAAAATATTTTACAACGCCGCTTTTATAGTGATATACAACGGTTGCATACTCGTTGTCTTTCAGTAATTTATTCCTAAAAAACATTTATATACAATGTATATATACAACGGTTCAAAAACTATCGTAATAACATACTTTTTTACAACGCCGTATTTTGCGAATAGACAACGATTTTATTACCATTATCTTTCAGTAATTTTTCTTGAAAATAAAGATATACAACACGAATATAAAACAGTTCAAAAATCGTTGTAGTAACATACTCTTTAACAACAACGCCTTTGTAGTATAGACAACGGTTATCAAACCGTTGTCTTTCAACAATTTTTCTTAAAAACACAAATATACAACATAAATATACAATGGGTCAAAAACTGTTGTGGTAAAGTACCTTTTTACAACGCCGCTTTTTGAGATTAGACAACGGTTCACCAAAACTGTTGTCTAACATCATATTCCATCAATAAAAGACAACAGTTATACTTTACGCAACATATTTTTAACTTTAGACAACAGTTTTTAGCAAAACTGTTGTCTTTCTAGTGTTGTAAAACATCATTTTTCTTGTAGTTGATTGTGCCTTTTTTAGGGTGTTGGTCCCGAAACGAGTACAATCAGTGTATGGGGGGGATACACTGATGTCAGATTTTTTTGAAAGACTCAGAAAAATGCTCTTACACTCTCAGTCAGGATTTCCTAAATTAATCAGTATGCTGAAGGTCCACATGGGCAGCATGGACAATTCAGTAACGAGTCAGATAAACTGAGTGTGAGTAAAGTGCTTGGAAGCTCAGTAGAGATAACAAACCTACTGACTGCTAGGAAGCGGGTCAGTTGGACTACTATCTCAGTGAGCTAGAGTGCGTGCGGAAAGTGAGCCCTTAGATTCTACTCGTTTTAGTTTCTGAAAACATTTTCTCTGAACTTGCTTAATAAACTGGTGGTTAAGGCTGAGTGCACAGTATTAAGATTCAGGATGATTGATTCAGTCCTGAAGATAAAACAATGCAGAATGTTCAGTTTATTATGATGACAATTATGATCCTGAACAGAATAGTAAATCAGCACACATGGGACTTTTTAACGTGGTTCGGAGATAACCAACTCCTACGTCCACGACCTGATTTAACAGGAAGCTATCCTCAAAACCCTGAGGATAGGTACTTGGTTTTTACGTGTCAAGGGACACGAATAGCCAACTTCCTCTCTTAGGAACTGACCCCTGGGCGTTTTACAAGTCCCAGTCCTTTTAACCAACCAATCTCACACCCTGAGTGGTTTGGTATTATGGTTTCCAACTAAGATAACTCTAGCAATACAAAACAATGCTAAATATTAGAGCTATCGATCTAAGCAAATATAAAGTGAATCCTACTACAACACTAGGGAAATTTAATTGCAGAGTGTTGCTTATAGTATGCTTTGAGAGCTTGGATTCTTGAGAGTTTTCTCTTGGAAATTTCCCGTTAACCTTGAATGGGTGCAAGGCTCTCCATATTTATAGGCAAGATTCAAAATAGATCCGTTGGAGGAGATCAAATCAAATCTTTCCTATTTTAGGGTGGTTGCAGACTAGAAATACTGTTTGACCTAATCACCATGCTTATTCTGGCAAGTTTGTCCCATCGCCTGCAACACTGAGACGCATTAAATGCCGCATTAAATACTGTGCAGCCTCCTCCGTACATACGTATCGAAAGATCATTGACTCTCTGTTCTAACGACTAGTTGACTTTCAGACATTTGTCCTTCCTCGTACATTCAATACTCTGAGTCTCTTGTTAATAACTCAGTCTGAATGTTTGTCTTATTGGAGTCTTATTGACATTCTCTTTGTCTCTTGTCCCATAGCATAAATAACCTTTTTGCTTTGGACTTACATGGTTCAGGTGATCTGAACTAATGCCCGAGTCAGGTCTTATGTGTATTCAGCACAGCCTGATAGATTATTCAGCCCAGTATGTGTAACCTTTTTGCTTTAGACTTACATGGTTCGGATAAACGGAACCAAGGCCTAAGTCAGGTCTTAAGTGCATTCATCACAGCCTGATAGGTTATACTTACTCTTCACTGACTAAGTTCTGTCCTGAGTATGCTTAGTGTACTCAGTAGAAACATCAGCCAATGGTACTTCAGGATTGACTTCAGGACGGATCATCAGGCTTCGATCTTCAGCTTCAGACCAGGCAATCTACAACAAGACTGACTGACTCCTTCAGGATGGATTACACTTCAGACTTCAGTAAATTGGGTCGACTCCAATATTCTTCAGTCTTCAGCAAGTTCCTCCTGTACTGAATTCCTAACCTAACTATCCTGAACTATTTGATCCTGAACAACAATACTTAGGCAGATTCATCAGGGGTTTTGAGATCTAATCAAAATACTCAGATTATCCCAACAATTTCCCCCTTTTTGATGATGCCAAAACCCTTAAGCAAATTCCTATTCATCTATACAATCAACTGACTTAGTCAGTGAGAACAACTCAGTACCACCTGACAAACTAGGTACTTAGTCTATAAGATGAAAACAAGGAATAGGTTAGTACAGTTCTTGATAAGGATTCAGAAAAGTAAATTCAGGAGTCAACAAGAAGTTGTACTCAGGAAAAATAAATAACTTCATTGATTGATATAAGAGTTACAATTATCCTGAAGCTATTACAATTCCTGAACAACTATTTCCTGATCTATTCTTCTTCCTTATTCCAAGCAGCTAGAGGAATTTCATACATCTCCAAGACTCGGTTCAGGACCTGCTTCATCCTGTTCCGATTACCAGGCCCCGGTAGCTCGTCCTACTCTGACGACTTCTTCTGAAATAGCTTTCCGGTCCAGTTGCTTGGAGTTCCTGAAGAGTGGAGGAGGATACTTAATGAATTCCGGAGGAGCAATCTCTACACCTTCTGTGTCAGCATGTCTGATTATTTCAGCCCATAGATCCGGATGCTCCTGTGCCATCCAGTGATGGAGTATGATGTCTTTTTCTTCAGTTTGATCGTCCCATAACCCCACCACATAGAAAAGGTAAGCCCACCTATTCCGGATCGGAATCCATACCTCCAACATCTCTATCGGAATGAAATCCTCAATGAACTGAAGAGGAGGAGGACCTTGATCTGGATTGACCACCAACTTCCTCTGAGTCTTCGTTCGAGATCCAGAAGGCACAATTTTCTTCTTCTGAACCTGCGAAGTCAGGTACTCATTGGACTCTTTTAGCCGTTGGATCTGACTGAGCAGCGAAATCTTCTTCATCTTTGCTATCTTCTCCGCCTCAGTCATCACCATCTTTTCCTGAGTGGTCAACCCCGAATTCATCTGTTCCTCCATCTCCTTATACAAAGGTTCCAGAGCGACATCCTCAGAGGGCCTCAATCTCTTCGGATCTGAACCTTCAGCAGCATCGATGGCGGCGACGGACCTTGTCCTTTTTCTATCCGCCGCTTTCAGTTCAGGGGGGAAGTTTTTCTTCTTGGCTTTACCAGTAGTAGCAATTTGCTTCCCTTCTTCCCCCTTTTTAGCATCATCGTCATTGATTCGCTTGACAACTTCGTTTACTGACTCCGCCAACAAAGTGAACTGACTGTCCATCTCAGTCTGCTTGCCCTGCAGCTGCCCAATCTGCCCTGCCATCCCTCTTAGGCCGACACTGAGCTTATCAATGGCTGAATTGTGTGCAGCCTTCAGTCGACCTTCGAAGTTGGCCATTCTGTTGTCCAGGGCAGATGCAATTTCCACTTTCTCCTGTGTAGACATGTCACTTAGCAGCTCATCCTTCAGTTCAGCCTTTAGCTTGGCCAACTTTTCATCAACCAGTTGATCAATTCTTTCAGGCAACAGTTGTTGATCAAGAAAAGTGGCAAGCTTGTTCTCCTGCTGAGTTTGCGCATCAGAGACCATTTGATTGCAGCTTTGAATGACCCATTTTGCTTGCTCAGAGATAACAGTGAGATCTACTGAGTGTTGAGTCCTGACTTCTCCAAGAAGATCAATGGCTGCATGCATGTCAGTCCCCATCTCATTCAGGTCACGATCCAGCCTATTCATCTTCTTACTCAGCACTTCAGAATTTGAACCAACCCGGCTTATTTTTCTCTCGATAAGAATTACCCTTCTGTGAAGATTGGCAAAGGCTCGTGAGGAGTTCTGAACATATAGTGATTCGGGAGTGATCCATTTTCCTCGGACTCGGACCAGACCTGTTGGACCCTCTCCTGAAGCCTCTGCAATCCCGGGTCCCAGAATTGCTTCATCGGCCGGTGCACTAACCCCTTCAGTGCCACCTTGCTGAGCAACATCAGCAATCTCAATCACCTCCTTCTCAGCTTCCTTCTCCACTTCCTTCTCCTTCTCAACTCTCTGAGGCTCGGGCTCAGGATAAATGCTTCGGACAGTTCTGATAAAGTCTATCATCTTGATCAGGTGATGTAGAGAGTTAACGTCAAAATGATCAAAGAGGGCAGCCTCTGATTCAGCAATATTGTCCCATCCTTTCGACTCCCCGAGCTGACTGAGTTCAGGCCAGGTGGCATTCCGGATCATAGCAAAGGTGCGAAGCTGCACAACTGCTTCCTTCTGAGCATTTGAGAGGTCAGGAAACCTCTTTTCCACCATCTCAGCAGCCGTTCCCCTTGCCACTATCTCAAAGTCTGACAATGTGTTCTCGTCAGGCGCAGGGAATGGCCACGGAGCTTCAGCCTGAACCCCTTCAGAAACCTCCATCTGAACTCCTTCCTCCTGAACAGGTTCCCCCTGATCCTCACCCGAGGGGGCCACTAAACCCTGATAAGTCGATGCAATGTTTAGGATCAGTGGGTTCAGATCAGTGGGTGCAACATCCGGAATGGCAGAGATAGGGGCTATTTCAAGAGCAGCTTGAGCTGATACCCTCTCCGGATGTGCATGCTGAATCATTTCTTCAGCAGCTTGCTCTTCCACGAGCTTCTTCTTTCGCTCCTCTGAACCCGGATATAAGAATGTCAGCTTCTGTTGTTTGGGTCCTTAGGGCTTAGGTTTGTCCTCCGCTGGCTTCATAATATTGGACTCTGAAGATTTGCCCGCCTGAGCCTTGACTCTCCCAGTCGTGCTCACCTGAGCCTTCTTCTTCTAAGTCCTTGGTCTTTTCTTGGTGCCAGCATCACCGGAGTATGCTCTGAAAAGATCAATTTTTGCTGGATTCTTGAGTGATTGGGCCTGATCCACATCACCGAGATCCAGGGTCTCCAAGATCAGAGAAATCTTGGTGCCAAAGTGCATTTTGGCCTCAAATGTCGCCTGACCCTCCGGCGAGTATTTGATTTTGTTGGTCTCAGCTACCAGCAATTGGAGGAAGTAATCCTCCCAGTTAAAGTTATGCACTGAGGCGTCAGAGATTGCCATCATCGTATACAATTTTGGCCGCGAGATCTGCTATAGTCCTCCAGCAATCCCCATCACTCCCTGACTCGTCAGATCGAAGAAGTGACGATTCTCTGTTCTCAGAATTGACTTGTTCAGACCTGACTTCAGGACCACATCACCATCGCAGAGGGACTGGAGATAATCCTTCTCAGTCCCAAACCCATAATCTACAGGGCTTCGCCCAGAATGAGTAAGATTAAGAACCTCTCTAATCTTCTGCCTGATGTTGAGAGTGACCCACCTCCTGGTCATCTCTTCCTCACCATCTTTCCCCTTCACACATGAAGTTAGGGGAATGCAAGTTTCCCACTCCTGGGAGTCCTTGTTCTGCGCCATTTTGAGATAGAAAGCAGCAACAAGTCTGGGAGTGATAAAATGCAGAAGACCTGCATTTTCGAAAAGCTCCTTGACAGGTAATATGTCAGGATGATTGGAGGTAAAATCTCCAAATGGTTCCCAGTGTATTTAATTTCTTAGGTGAAATAGGTTCCCAAAGAATGAATCTACCGAAGGAGAAGCCATGGAAATAATATGAAGAATGAAGAAGATCTGTTCACAGAGAGAAATATATCAAGAAAAGATTTAGGTGCATAAAGGTTGCAATAGCACAAACTTCCCTTATTTATACTAAAATTCAGTTTTAATTGGATGGCTTAGAAAATAGTGACTTATGAGATTCAAAGGTTAAGATTAAAGCGCAAGATGCATGGAGACTCTTCGGATTTTCAAAAGTAATGGGTAAAAACTTTATCGAAAACTGTTCCCGCCCACTGTGCATTAAATGCGCATCAGAGCATGTCCGTATTTAATTCAAATAAATTGCATTAAATAATAACCAAATATTAAATGAATGGCTGGGATTAAATGACAAATTAAATTGATTTGACAATACAACAAACAGTATCAAGGATGATGCACGCAAGATCAGATGACTAGACATAAATCAGGAAACATACCAGTCAGTCAGATTTGTATTCTGACTGATACCACATGTGACCTATCAGGATGACAAGCCCTGAATTCAGTGTCCTGAATCTTAGTCAGTCTATACTGATCATCCTTTTCATACTGAATGTTCCCCCTACAACCATTCACAATCTCTATGAGATTCCTTCATCCTGAGTCCATATTAGTCATTCCCCCTGACCTTGTGCATTCTGATCAGAGATTCAGATTGAATCTCCTAAGCCTGGGTCAAGGAGTCCTAATTCTACTGATAGCTCAACAAATCTGGTTTCAGGCAAAGCCTTAGTCAGTATGTCAGCTCTCTGCTTATCAGTAGGGACTCTCTCCATCCTGATGTCCTTCTTCTCCACATGATCTCTGATAAAGTGATGTCTGATGTCTACATGCTTACACCTTGTGTGTAAGACTGGGTTTTGGGATATGGCAATGGCACTATTATGGTCACAATAAATTGGGACTTCAGTGGCCTCAACTTGGTAGTCTCTCAGTTGCTGTTTCAGCCAAAGGATCTGAGAACAACAACTGCCTGCCACCATATACTCAGCCTCAGTAGTAGACGTTGCAACACTGGTTTGCTTCTTAGAAAACCACGAGATCAGCTTACTTCCTAGAAACTGACATGTGCCTGTAGTTGATTTCCTATCAAGTCTACAGCCTCCATAATCTGCATCTGAATAGCCAGTCAGTTCTAGGTTGTCATCAGAGGGATACCAGAGTCCTAAGTTGACTGTACCCTTCAGGTATTTCAGTATCTTTTTGGCACTCTCTAGATGACTCTTCTTTGGATCAGACTGATACCTTGCACAAACTCCAACTGCATAAGTGATGTCAGGACGACTAGCAGTCAGATATAATAAGGATCCTATCAGTACCCTATATTCAGTCTGATTTACTGAGACTCCTTCTTTGTCAGGGTCCAGCTTCTCATTTGTGTTCATGGGAATACGTAAGGCTTTGCTGGACTGAACTCTAAATTTCTGAATCAATCCCTCGCATATTTGGACTGATTTATGAAGATTCCGGAGTCAGTTTGCCTGACTTGGAGACCCAGAAAGAAATTCATTTCTCCCATCATTGACATCTCAAATTTCCCAGTCATCAGCTTGGAGAATTTCTCACAAAGTTTCAGATTGGGAGATCCAAATATTTTATCATCCACATAAATCTAAACCAAGAGAATGTCCTCCCCTTCGAATATCCGGAAGAGGATCCTGTCCACTGTTCCTTTCACGAACCCGTGGTCTATCAGGAATTGGGATAATGTATCATACCTAGCTCTCGGAGCTTGCTTCAGGCCATAAAGAGCTTTCTTCAGGTGATATACCTTATTTCCAACTTTGAAACCTAGAGGTTGTTCCACATAAACCTCCTCGTTCAGTACACCATTCAGAAAAGCACTCTTTACATCCATCTGATACACTTTGAATTTCTTGAATATTGCATATGCCAGAAACAACCTGATTGCTTCCAATCTTGCGACCGGAGCGAAGGTCTCATCATAGTCGATTCCTTCGGCCTAAGAGTAACCCTTTGCTACCAGTCTGGCCTTATTCCTGACCACAACATTCTTCTCATCCCTCTTGTTCTTAAAGACCCACTTGGTGCCAATAATATGTTGACGCCTAGACCTCTCAACTAACTCCCAAATCTGATTCCGCTCAAACTGATTGAGCTCATCCTGCATGGCTAGGATCCAGTTGGGATCAGTAAGAGCTTCTTCTATGCTCTTAGGTTCCTGATCACTCAGGAAACAACAAAACATAGTGCTCTCATCAAAGGACAACCTAGTCCTGACCCCCTCATTGATATCACCAATGATATCAGCCAATGAGTGATCATCTAGCCACCGCCTCCTGCTGACGGGAGCACTGGGAGCTGCTGACGTTCCCTCGCTTGATCCTGAAACGTTAGTCTCGACAATAATAGGCAAAGAACAGGAACGAGCAAGAATAGGGGATACTGAGTCATTTCCTGAGGGTTGGCCAATATCAGGGACATTGTTTCCCCCTACAGTGTTGGACTCAGTAATTGTCTCAGGTGCAGAAGCATCATCACCGACAGTACGTACCTCAGGTTGAGTCTGAGACTCAACATTCTCCGAGGCTGGGACTTGCTGAGGGTTGGCCTGAGGTCCATCCTGATCATCATCATCATCCCATCCCTTGGGAGTACTGACAAGCTTGATCTTGAATTCAGGATTCTTCAGGCTCAGTCTCATTATCCTCTTGGTAACCCCCTCAGTGTCAGGACACGGAACCTGTTTCCTATGCACTGATGTAGTCTCATCAAACACAACATGAGGTGTTTCTTCCATACAAAGGGTCCGACAGTTATATACCTTGAAAGCTTTACTGACTGAGGAGTATCCTAAGAAAACTCCCTCATCAGATTTGCTATCAAAGGCTTTCAGCTGGTCTTTCCCATTGTTCAGGATGAAACACTGATAGCTCCTTGAGAGTTACGTACCCAAGTGTAGGTTGATTTCAAGTAATAAAATTTCTCGGGAGACCGAGTGTCGAACCACAGGGAGATTTGGAAGAAAAAGATATTATCTAGTTGAGAGGTTTAAATAAAGTAACAAAATACTAGAGCTTCGGGATTCCACTTTAGATAAAAATACTAGAGTTATGATCTTGGTTATCTTTGATAACTCAATCGAAATCTAACAATCAAGTGATTTCAATCGGAAGATATAACTTTGAGCACATATAATACTTTTGAAAAGTACCTTTAGAAATTCGAACAAGTTTATAAAATCAATAGTTGATATGTAAAACTAAGCATTTGTTGTGCCAATAAGTCTACAACAAATCAAAGTAATGACACATCAAAACCTCTCTTAAAAACTCTTCAAATGACTAAAGGATTAAAACTTTGAAAATCTTTATTGAATAACCAAGAACATTACTAATACTTTACTAAAGCTTCATCCCTAACTCTAGTAAAATATTTAGCTACTCATACTAATACAATAAGAACTCATATTTCTAAGAGAGATACTAGACTAAGATAGAAGGATTACAAGGAAAATGGGATGCCTTCAAGGGTTGCTAAAGGGCTCTTTATATAGGCCTCCAAATAGTGAATCATGGAGACTTTAGGAACCAATTCACGTGGCCTGTAAACATCAGTAATTTAATTGCCCTTTCCGTCTGAATTTCATCTTGACTTCTGAATAAAAGTTGTAGGCCGTTGGATTAGCTTTCCAAGGAATCTAAGATCTCCAAAATTGGATCTCTAGATTGTGAGTTATGACCATAATAGTGGAGTTGGTAAAACTGGATTGTTTTTCTCCGCGAATTTATGGTGGTCTATTGAAAAACAGATATCTCAGCTTGCACAAAATCAACGCCTTTAATATTTCTACTGTGTCTTGATGAATTTCTTGGCTAACCAATGGATTTGGTCTTGTGTAAATTGGACTTTTGTGTGAATTATGGTGAATTATTTCCCAACATGTGTACTGAGATGGCGGAATTTTGAAGCCCTGCATTGATTGTCATTTTGACCATTGAAGCCGGAACTTTTGACACTTGAGCCCTGAAGACAAGTTGTAGAGCAACGAATTAGTGATCAAATACAACTGGAATTGGTTCAATTGGTTTAGTGAGGCTCCAGATACTGTTCAAATACGAAAATGTGTTTTGAGTCCAAACATTGGACAGAATTGGAGTCTTCACTTATGAGTACAAATACAATCCAAACATGTAAAATTGGATCACTAAAGTGTCTTAAGTATTTAGTACATTGTCTTAGGTGTTCAATATCATAAAATTTGGATAAATATAACTCCACTTAAGACCTCAACAATATACAATAGACATAATGGTTAGGTTGAATTATACATATGCTTCTTATTTAAATAGAAAACATAAATACTTATAACTAATTAGAAAGTGTGAAATTATATATAAATACGCTAAACAATACATTATAGTACACAAAATAATACACAAAATAGGTAAAAAACATGCATACTTAAACGCTAATCACACTCCCCAACCAGCTTATTACTAGTCTCTAGTGATGAAAGCGTAACATAATTTTTTGTGATGATGTTTTTATTTGCATCTTACCAACTCTTGATTATAATATATCTAAATTAACAAACTATTGCATTTTAGAACTATTTTATGCTCAATACAATCTAGATAGACAGTTTGATAGTCATCCCCTATTGTGCTCAAGTTAAGTGATCAAAAGGTATGGAGTTCACGTCATAATTCTATTATCTTGATATTTTACTATGGTTAACAACTTTCATGATGAAAATAAATATTTTTTTTTTTGTTTTTAACAAGATAGTTCTTAGAATAAACAACTTTTGCTAGTGGATTTCACACGCCTTACATCTCTCAATGCTGCTAGTGTTTACGCTCAGACTCAATATCGTGAATATTTCTATCATAGGCTTGGTTATACATCCGTCAGTCAATCAACAATGCATGCAACATAAGTTAGAAGAACTTTATTTGGTTGTAATGAGGCTTAGGGTGAAGTTATAAAGAAAATCGGCTCTGGATTTTGACTCAAAGTGGTCTGCAACCAACTGTAGGAAGAATTATATTTAGGCTTTGATTCGCATTTTCAAATCTCTTCAATACTGTCCTTCGCCATCCTCATCATTATTCCGATAAACATCACTTTTTTTTTT
>JAPKLY010000200.1:749215-821056 GCA_026898435.1 Prunella vulgaris
CTTTTTTTTTTGACACCTTCACAAGAATAATTCACCTTATTCACACTTTGAGAACTGATAATTATGATTTTGTGGTAAAAGAAAAGGTTTTATTTAGGCTCAAAGGGGTTTACTAAGGCATTGAAAAATTCGGTAGGTTTTATTGGAAAAGAAAGGTAAGTCTTAATTGCCTTCATCATTCTTATGTCTGCATACAGAGTGACTGATACAGATTCAAAACAAGTTCTGAAGAACATAATTCATGACAGAGTATCTCACATAAAAGAATGCTCAAACATGCTATTTAGGCACAAATTCTCACAGGGTAGGTTCATATCCACTAAACAAAAGTTGCAGTTTTCTAATGTAAATCTTGTTAAAATAATTTTTTTTTTCAACAATCAATTGCAACCATTTGTAAAATAGAAAAATTAGTAGAATTATTCAATTATAGTCCATAATCTTTTGTCACAGTGTGTGTGAAATGAGGATGACTTATAAACATCTATTAGAATGTACTCAACCAAAATAAAAAAAAAATGTACCAAGTTTGTTAAATCGCATATATTAAAATTAAGACATCAGTAAATTTAAAAAGTCGTGGTTGTGATGCGTCTCAAAGGTATAAAGAAAAGGTTAATTTTCTTACCCCCTTTACTCTGCCATCTTTATAGTGTTTTTAATATTTTTTTTTTTACTTTTTTTTTTTTTATTTTTTTTGGATTTTTTTAAAAAAAGACTCAACTAATCCCCACCCCCCAATTTAAACAACACATTGTCCTCAATGATGAATAGACGGAATTGTAAAAGAGAAGAGATTACCTGATTCCACAGAGAAATTTGTAGCAATAAACCTGAAATACGCAAATAGACATATATATATATATATATGCATTTTTTTTTTTTTTTTTTTTTTTTTTTTACAAATGTAAATCTAAATCATCCTGACTTATTCTGGGTCGAGTTCCTAACCAGTTTACCTGAGACGTGATTGGGCAACTTTTAATCTCACAGGCATTGAGTTTTTCTATTAATTGTTCTGGATCTGAATCTGCTGTAAAGAGTTGACGTTCTGATTCTTCAATAAAACCTTGTTGCTTCATATGATCCAAAAAAGTTAGTAACCCATCATAATAACCATTTATATTCAGTAGTCCCACAGGTTTTGTATGAATACTTAAACATGACCAACATACAATGTTAAATATTTCTTCCAAAGTAAGAATACCACCTGGAAGGGCTATGAATGCATCAGAGATTTCTATCAATTTTGGCATTCTGTCCATTAAGGATGAAATCTGTATTTCCTTACCAGTTGTAATAGGATTAAATCTTTTTATACCTGTGTGAACGACTCCCTGAACTTCAGATCCTCCCCAAGATGCTGTCAAGGCAACATTACCTACCAGACCAAGTGTGCCTCCTCCGTGTACTAGTTTGATATTTCTCCGAGCTAGTATACCACCTAGTTTGTTAGCTTCTCGAGCAAATTCTTTATTAAGATCATTTCCAGCTCCCCCTAACACACAAATAGAGGTTATTTTTTTAGAAGATGAAGTTGCCATATTTGGACTTTCGAAAGGATGATACGAGTTATGATAAGCTGAACACTGAATTATATAGACAAAGATAAATGAAAAACGTACCTGATACGATTCGAGAAATACTGTTAAATGAAACAAAAGTCAAAAGAAAGTTAAGAGATTGTGGTCCCTCTTGGGGACAGTAGTTGTGATTGTGGCTCACATCTTCCTCTGGTTTTACGTCCAGAAACGGCTTAAACGCCTTCTATGAGTCGAGGATATGCTTCCCATCCAATTTTCTTAGAAATTGGCAAACAGGGTCTTTTAACGTCAGATTCCCGAGACAATGTTCATATTCCTTTATTAATTCAATCCTTAAATCGACTAAAGCTCTTTGCTCTATTCCAATATAATGCGTCTCAGAGGTCCATTGGTTATCCACTAACCCCTTACTCAGTCCATTTATAATGAAATCTATTTTATTTAATCGATTATCGGAAGCCATTCCTATGTTTTTACAACGTGTGTTACACGTCCATCTAGCACATTTATAGCAAACTCCCATTCTTTTAGCCCTTCGTTTTTTAGAAAATGAACTTTTACCCAAACCAACCACGCGTGGAACAATTGAATTAGGTAACTCACCTCCAATTCTAACCTTTGCTTCAATCAACCATTGAAGATCGAGTGGTATTCCTTTAATCTTCATTAATCGCAATCTTTCACATCGAGCATAATATATCTTAATCAAATCCTTTTTAATGAAGCAAGGAAAGCATTTATTTAAAGAGGCAATTGCCGCATCCATAGTGTCCATTTCGTCGACCTATTCCAAAATGAAAGATTAAAAATTTATTAAACAACAAGAAATTACATTACAATTACAAAAATGCTACTCCCCAAGCTAACATTATAAATTGCATTGCAATTGCCGCAACAATCCAAGGTAAAGTACCGAACTCTTCTTCTTCATTGAAATAGCAAATAGCAAGCATGACAAAGTAGGCAAGAGTGATGATGGAGAGAAAGATTTTACTCATGTTGTTTGAGTTTATGATAACTTGAAGAGGGGTGTTTAGAAATGGGAGTAAAATTGGGTATTTATAGAGTAATTTTTTTGAAATTTTTTTGAAAACTAGCCGTTCATGACCGTTTGGTAGGATAAGTGGTGGTGATACACTCATCATTGTTACCGTTTAAAGTGAGTGTTATAATTTTATTTTATTTTATGTATTTTTTTTTTTTCGAAGTTTTTTTTTTTTTTTACAATTCAGTTTTGGGGGTAACTGAAATACCGACTTGGAAGTCACGGAGTACCGAATCCGCCATTTATACCGGAAAAATAAAATTCACATAATATTACTAGTCGGGTCAGTAAGAGATACTGACTCAATCTCCTTACTAAAATTTCCAAGATATGCTTTTAGACGTTGTCCATTCACTTTAAACACATCACCTGTTTTTGGATTTTCAATTTCAACCGCTCCATTTGAAAATACAGTTCTTATAATAAAGGGTCCTGACCATTTTGAGCGCAATTTTCCAGGAAACAGATGTAATCTAGAATTATACAGAAGAACTTTTTGCCCTATTTCAAAAGTTTTCCTGACAATGTGCTTGTCATGAAACACTTTCATTTTTTCTTTGTAAATTCTAGAATTGTCATATGCATCATTTCTGATTTCCTCCAATTCATTTAGTTGAAATTTTCTTAAAGTACTAGCTTTTTCTAGATTGAAATTAAACCTTTTAATAGCCCAAAAAGCTTTATGTTCTATTTCAACAGGTAAATGACATGGTTTACCAAAGACAAGTCGGTAAGGAGACATACCAAGTATTGTTTTGAATGCTGTTCGATAAGCCCATAGTGCATCTACTAACCTGATTGACCAATCTTTTCGATTTGAGTTGACTGTCTTCTCCAAGATATGTTTTATTTCCCTATTAGCGAGTTCAGCTTGCCCACTAGTGTTTGGGTGGTATGGGGTAGACACTTTATGATGGATTCCATATTTTTTCATTAAATTCTCAAAAGGTTTGTTACAAAAGTGTGAACCGCCATCACTAATAATTGCACGAGGCATTCCAAATCTTGAAAAAATATTTTCCTTTAAAAATTTTAAAACAATTTTATGATCATTATTTTTGCAAGGGATTGCCTCAATCCATTTTGAAACGTAGTCGACTCCAACCAAAATATATTGATAACCAAAAGATGGTGGATTAAAAGGACCCATAAAATCAATTCCCCAACAATCAAATACTTCAACAGTTAGGATAGGATTTAATGGCATCATATTTCTACGACTTATGCCCCCTAATCTCTGACATCGATCACAAGATTTACAAAATTCATGTGTGTCCTTGAAAAGTGTTGGCCAATAAAATCCACACTGCAAAATTTTTGCAGCGGTTTTTCTTGTTGAAAAATGCCCCCCACAAGCTTCAGAGTGAGAAAAATTTATTATGCTTTGAATTTCATTATCTGGTACACATCTTCTTAATATTTGATCAGGACAATACTTAAAAAGATATGGGTCATCCCAAAAGAAATTTCTTACTTCCCTAAAAAATTTCTTTTTATCTTGAGCATTCCAATGAATTGGAATTTGACCTGTCGCAAGAAAGTTAGCAAGATCCGCAAACCATGGACCTTTAGACACGGTGAATAATTGCTCATCGGGAAAAGAGTCATTTATGGGGCTTACCTCGAAAGATTCATCACATGTAAGTCTGGATAAGTGATCGGCCACTACATTTTCCACTCCTTTTTTATCTTTGATTATTATATCAAATTCTTGAAGTAAAAGTATCCACCTAATTAATCTTGGCTTTGCATCTTTCTTTGCTAGTAGATATTTTAAAGCCGAATGATCAGTATAAACAACAATTGATGAGCCAACAAGATAAGATCTAAATTTTTCTAGTGCAAATACTACAGCAAGTAATTCTTTTTCAGTAGTGGAATAATTCATTTGAGCACTATTAAGAGTTTTACTTGCATAATATATCACATAAGGTTTCTTATCTTTTCTCTGTCCTAACACGGCTCCAACAGCATAATCACTAGCATCACACATAATTTCAAAAGGTAGAGTCCAATCAGGAGGTTGCATAATAGGTGTAGAAGTGAGCATTTCTTTGAGTGTTACAAAAGCCTTTTCACAAGAGTCATTCCACTCGAATACTATATCTTTTAATAAAAGGTTGCATAATGGTCTTGAAATTGTGCTAAAATTTTTTATGAACCTTCTATAAAAACCTGCATGTCCTAGAAATGATCTAATATCTTTAACTGATTTTGGTGTTGGTAGGTTGGCTATTAGATCAATTTTGGACCTGTCAACTTCTAATCCTTTTGATGAAACAATGTGGCCTAACACAATTCCTTCAGTTACCATGAAATGACATTTTTCCCAATTAAGGACAAGATTTTTCTCCTCACATCTAGCTAAGACTTTAGCCAAGTTTATTAAGCAATCATCAAAAGAATTTCCAAAGACAGAGAAATCGTCCATGAAAACTTCAAGAAAACGTTCAACCATGTCACTGAAAATACTTACCATACATCTTTGGAATGTTGCTGGAGCATTACATAATCCAAATGGCATTCTACGATATGCAAACGTTCCAAAAGGACATGTAAATGTTGTTTTTTCCTGATCTTCTAGTGCAATTGCAATTTGATTATACCCTGAATATCCATCTAAGAAGCAATAAAATTCATGCCCAGCAATTCTTTCCAAAATTTGGTCCATAAAAGGTAAAGGAAAATGATCTTTTCTTGTCATTAAATTTAATTTTCTGTAGTCAATGCATACACGCCAACCAGTAACAGTCCTAGTTGGAATCAATTCATTTTTATCATTTTTTACTACAGTTACTCCAGATTTCTTAGGCACAACTTGAGTAGGACTTACCCATTTACTATCAGAGATAGGATAGATAATATCATTGTCTAATAGCTTAATCACTTCATTTCTCACCACTTCTTTCATATTCGGGTTAAGTCTTCGTTGCATCTGCCTAGAGGGTTTAGCATCTTCCTCTAAATAAATATTATGACTGCAAATTAATGGGCTAATTCCTTTTATATCTGATATAGACCACCCTATCGCATGCTTGTGAATCTTTAATATCTCTAATAATTTATGCTCTTGATCATAACTTAACTTAGAGGATATTATTACCGGATAAGTATCATTAGCACCCAAAAAAGCATATTTCAAATTTGATGGTAAAGGCTTCAACTCTAAAACTGGTGGTTGCTCGCTTGAAGGGGTTGGAGCCTTTTCGGACTTTGATAATTGTTCAAATTTGAGTTTCCATTCATTAAGCTTTGAAACTTGTGAAATCATAGGAATGGAATCAAACTCCGAACTGTTATCATTGACACAATCATTTATCAAATTTTCTAATGGATCAGAAAATGAGGTTATCAATTGTTCAAGCGTACATGTCTCAATTACATCAATTTCATTAGCCTCATCATTACTTTGTGGTTGCTTAGAAATGTTAAAAACATTTAACTCCAAAGTCATATTTCCAAAAGAAAGATTTAAAACACCATTTCTACAGTTTATTAAAGCATTAGAAGTTGCAAGAAATGGTCTTCCTAAAATGATTGGATGTTGAGATGATGGATTTGAGACTGGGCATGTGTCTAAAATAATAAAATCTACCGGAAAATAGAATTTATCAATTTGCACTAACACATCCTCTACTATACCTCTTGGAATTTTTATAGAACGATCTGCCAATTGAAGTGTGACAGTAGTTTTCCTTAATTCTCCCAAATCCAGTTGTTTATACACAGAAAACGGTAAAAGGTTAACACTCGCACCAAGATCAAGAAGTGCATGTTCTACTTTTGTATTCCCAATAATACAAGATATTGTTGGACAACCAGGATCTTTGTATTTAGGAGGGGTTTCTTGTTGAAAAATTGAACTTACACTCTCTGTTAAAAATGCCTTATTTTCAACATGTAGTTTTCTCTTTACAGTACACAAATCTTTCAAAAATTTGGCATAAGATGGAACTTGCTTTATTGCATCTAGTAGTGGAATGTTAACTTTTACTTGTTTCAAAACCTCAAATATTTCAGAGTTTTGGTCCAATTTCTTAATTGGGTGTAATCTTTTAGGAAAAGGAGCAGTGGATGATTTCTTAATAGGGTTTAAATTCTTATTTTCATCTTCTCCTTTATTTATATCTTCATTATTCGGGGTCTGGGTTGACTCAACTTCCTGTTTCTCAAGGTTGATTGTTTTGTCAATTAATTTTCCACTTCGTAAAGTGGTGACAAAATTAACATTTTCTGGTGCATTAGAGGAACTTTGACATTGCCCAGCAGGATTTTGTTGAGGTTGGGCAGGAAACTTTCCTTTCTCAACTGTTCTTAAGGAATTAGTTAAAGTAGATAATGTACTTTTAATATCATTGATGGCTTGTGACGTTTGGTTGTTGACGGTTGTTTGTCCTTGCATAAAGGCTTGTAAAGTTTCTTCAAGGCTTTTTATATGTGGTTTATTATGTTGGGTGAAATTGGAATTGGGGTTTTTCTGGGTGGGAAAAGGTTGTAACACACTTTCATTTTTCCACTTAAAGTTTGGATGATTTTTCCAATTTGGGTTGTATGTTTCAGAAAAAGCTGATGGATATGAATTTTGAAAATTAGATAATGCATTTACTTGTTCATGACACATCTCTTTGAAAATAGGAATTTGTGGGCATTCATTAGTTACATGTCCATTAATGGCACAAATTTCACATATGTCATCATTTTGCACAAATTTTACTTCCTTAGGTTTCTTTAGTTGCAAACTTTCAACTTGTTTAGTTAAACTTTCAATTCTAGCATTTAGATCGTCTTCTTGACTTAAATTATATTTTCCTTTAGAATTTTCAAGCTTCGATCTAATTGAGCCTTCAGAAGTATTTTCATTATACCAAGATTGAGTTTTTTCAACTAGATGGTCTAAATACTCAAGTGCATCATCAGGATTTTTATCCAAAAATTCACCATTACACATCATTTCCACAAATTGTTTTGTTTCAGCGTTTAAACCTTCATAGAAGAAACTTACGGTTCTCCAAGTTTCAAAACCATGGTGAGGGCAAACATTTAATAAATCCTTAAAACGTTCCCAACATTTAAAATATTGCTCATCACTCTTTTGGAAAAAATTCTTGATTTCCTTTTTTAATGCATTCGTCTTATTAATCGGGAAGAATTTTTTCAAAAATTCAGTTTGAATCTGTTGCCAAGATGTAATTGAGTTTGGTTTAAGAGAATTAAGCCAAGTTTTTGCTTTATCTTTAAGAGAAAAAGGAAATAACTTTAGCTTAATAGCTTCTTGAGTACATCTTGGTTCATTAAATGTTTCACAAATTTCTTCAAATTCTTTTAAATGCAAGTAAGGATTTTCAGAGTCAAAACCATGATAATTAGGGAGCAATTGAATCATACCATGTTTAAACCTAAAATTATCTGCATCTTGAGGGTACACTATGCATGATGGAACCGAATTTCGTTGGGGTTCAATAAATTCACGCATAGAACGCACATGCAAATTTTCATTATTGCGTCTTTCAAAATCATTTTGGTTTTGAACATTATCTCCATCAACACTTTCATTGTCTGCCATACTTGATGCAATATTTCTAAAATTAATGTTATAACCTCTTATTAAACGACCACTTATAATATCACGAGTCCAATTATGCATACAAATAAATATAATACAGTAGAGAGATAGAGAGAAGAACTCACAAACTTGTGAGGATAAACCTCACAACCGATGGATTTGTTCTCCGCAAAACCTCCCCGGCAACGGCGCCAAAAACTTGATAGCTCCTTGAGAGTTACGTACCCAAGTGTAGGTTGATTTCAAGTAATAAAATTTCTCGGGAGACCGAGTGTCGAACCACAGGGAGATTTGGAAGAAAAAGATATTATCTAGTTGAGAGGTTTAAATAAAGTAACAAAATACTAGAGCTTCGGGATTCCACTTTAGATAAAAATACTAGAGTTATGATCTTGGTTATCTTTGATAACTCAATCGAAATCTAACAATCAAGTGATTTCAATCGGAAGATATAACTTTGAGCACATATAATACTTTTGAAAAGTACCTTTAGAAATTGGAACAAGTTTATAAAATCAATAGTTGATATGTAAAACTAAGCATTTGTTGTGCCAATAAGTCTACAACAAATCAAAGTAATGACACATCAAAACCTCTCTTAAAAACTCTTCAAATGACTAAAGGATTAAAACTTTGAAAATCTTTATTGAATAACCAAGAACATTACTAATACTTTACTAAAGCTTCATCCCTAACTCTAGTAAAATATTTAGCTACTCATACTAATACAATAAGAACTCATATTTCTAAGAGAGATACTAGACTAAGATAGAAGGATTACAAGGAAAATGGGATGCCTTCAAGGGTTGCTAAAGGGCTCTTTATATAGGCCTCCAAATAGTGAATCATGAAGACTTTAGGAACCAATTCACGTGGCCTGTAAACATCAGTAATTTAATTGCCCTTTCCGTCTGAATTTCATCTTGACTTCTGAATAAAAGTTGTAGGCCGTTGGATTAGCTTTCCAAGGAATCTAAGATCTCCAAAATTGGATCTCTAGATTGTGAGTTATGACCATAATAGTGGAGTTGGTAAAACTGGATTGTTTTTCTCCGCGAATTTATGGTGGTCTATTGAAAAACAGATATCTCAGCTTGCACAAAATCAACGCCTTTAATATTTCTACTGTGTCTTGATGAATTTCTTGGCTAACCAATGGATTTGGTCTTGTGTAAATTGGACTTTTGTGTGATTTATGGTGAATTATTTCCCAACATGTGTACTGAGATGGCGGAATTTTGAAGCCCTTCATTGATTGTCATTTTGACCATTGAAGCCGGAACTTTTGACACTTGAGCCCTGAAGACAAGTTGTAGAGCAACGAATTAGTGATCAAATACAACTGGAATTGGTTCAATTGGTTTAGTGAGGCTCCAGATACTGTTCAAATACGAAAATGTGTTTTGAGTCCAAACATTGGACAGAATTGGAGTCTTCACTTATGAGTACAAATACAATCCAAACATGTAAAATTGGATCACTAAAGTGTCTTAAGTATTTAGTACATTGTCTTAGGTGTTCAATATCATAAAATTTGGATAAATATAACTCCACTTAAGACCTCAACAATATACAATAGACATAATGGTTAGGTTGAATTATACATATGCTTCTTATTTAAATAGAAAACATAAATACTTATAACTAATTAGAAAGTGTGAAATTATATATAAATACGCTAAACAATACATTATAGTACACAAAATAATACACAAAATAGGTAAAAAACATGCATACTTAAACGCTAATCAAACACTTACACCAAAAAATATGGAAATAAGAGATGCGAGGCTTCCTCTTGTTCCAAGTTTCATAAGGTGTCTGAGCATGTTGTTTGTTCAACATATATCGGTTCTGAGTGTAGCAAGCAGTGTTGATTGCTTCAGCCCAGTACTTCTTGGGTAATCCTGACTCAGCCAACATGGTCCTGGCAGCTTTCTTCAGGGTCCGATTTCTTCTTTCAGCTACCCCATTCTGCTGAGGGGTCCTGGCTGCAGAAGTCTCATGAGCTATACCATGGTTAGTACAAAAGTCAGTTATAATAGAGTTAATAAACTCTGTTCCTCGATCTGATCGGATCCTGACTATGCTCTGACCCTGTTCAGTACTCAATTGCTTGAGTAACTCTGGAAGCTTGACCTGAGTCTCCTTCTTGTTCAGCAAGAAAATAACCCATGTGTACCTGGAATAATCATCAACAACAACAAGGGTATATTTCCTACCATTTATGCTGACAGGAGTAACTGGACCAAAGAGATCCATGTGCAGAAGCTGAAGCACTCTGTCAGTTGAGAAGGCTTCTTTCTCTTTGAATGAGGCTTTGGTTTGCTTGCCTTCCTGACATGCTCCGCACACGTGGTCTTGGCTAAAAACTTCATTGGGTAGACCATCTACAAGATAAAGTCTAGAAATTTTGTTAATAATCTTGAAGTTTAAGTGACTCAGGCATTTATGCCAAAGCCAACTGAGCTCAGAGGAGCTCTTAACGACCAAACAAGTTTCAGGAGAGCTGCTCTTGAAGTCAGCAAAATATACATTGCCCCTCCTGACACCTGTAATCAGAACCTGTAGTGTAGATTTGTCCTTCACAAGACACATGTTAGATGTAAATTCTACACTATATCCTCGGTCACAAAACTGACTGACCGAGAGTAAGTTATGTCTCAGTCCCTCAACATATGATACATTCAATACACGGACAGAGCCAATAACAAGGGTTCCGAATCCTCTGGTGAAACCCTTAGAGTTATCACCAAAGGTTACATGCGGGCCTTCCTGAGCTACATAATCCTGAAGGAGATCACGAAATCCGGTCATGTGCCTGGAACATCCTGAGTCCAAGTACCAGTCCTTCATCAGATCCTCCTTCCTCCTCTTGTAGCCCGCAGCGACCTGAAAAGAATCAGACCTCAGGTACCCATCTCGTATTGGGTCCTACTGAGTCAGTCATACCCTTCGGGATCCAGATTTGTTTAACAATTCTGATAGCATCAGAAGTGTAAACCTGTCTCCCTGAAACATCAACATACACAGTCTTCTTCCTTTGTGCCTGGGAAGTTGAGGGTGTATGGGTGTCAGCCTGAGGTTCAGGAGCCCTATATTGATCCTGGGGGTGGGCCTCCTGTTCCTCCTTGGCCTGGGTGCATTGGGCTGAGTTTGATCCCGAGAAGGAGCAGCTCGGGCCTGACCTCTTGGCACTTGAGGTCTGGCCTGAGTGTTGCCGGAGTCAGGTCTACGTTACCTTTCAGAGACCACCTGGTTTGTCCTTCTCCTTTGATGATTGGGACGCTCCTGATGGGCTCTGTGCCTTGTCTAAGGAGTCTGGACCTCAGTAGTCCTTGACTTTGCCTGAGGCCTCCTCTGTCCTGAGTTCCTTCCGCCCTGAGCATTTCTAGGCTGGGCCTGAGAAGTGCTAGGAGCAGAGTTCTTCCCAGATTGAGGATTCCTAGGCTGAGCCTTGGAGTTCCTTTGATCTGTCTTCCTTGACTCAGGATGAGGAGCCTTGGCCTTTCCCTTAGGTTTTGACCTTGGTTCCTCAGTCCTTTGCCTGACAGGTTCAGCAGGCATTTTCTCCTTCCATTTACCTTTGTCCTGACGAGCAACACTTGAGCTCTTGTCATCAGTTAGGGCAGGGACAAACTTCTTCTGAGACTTTCTCCCTGAAGCACCTCTCTTCTTCTTGCCCTTTGGGTCTTTTGAGGCATCATAGCCCAACCCAGCTTTAGCACCATCAGTCAGCTGAGAGAAACTTGTTAACTCATCGACCACTTGGGTAGATGTGTATAACTTCTTCAGCTTATCCTCAAGATGCCCATTTGTTTCTTTCAGGGCCTCAATTTCAGTGGTGTACTGAAGCACCAACTCTTCATGAGCTTTCTCTTTTGAGATCAGCTCAAGATCCCAAGTAGTTTGCTCAGCACAAAGGCGAGCTTGCCACTCAGTTTCGAAAATTACTCTTTGAGCAATTCGCTCAATCATCAGTTGTTCCTGAGCAAGAAACAAATCAGTATCACGAGTCTCAATCAGCGAGCTGATTACACCCTTCAGTCTTTCTACCTCCAGTGGAGCTTCATCATGCTTGTTCCGAGCATGAAGCAGCTCTTCCTGAAGATGTACTAATCTGAGGGCTTCCTCAGTATCTCTTACTCTGAGAGACTCAGTTAACCGATCGATCTCCCCACTCAGTTGAGCATTCACATCCACTGTGTGAGTATGAGTCTCCTGCAGCCTTGAGAAGTCAACCATCAATTACTCTAGGGCGAGCTGAAGGTCAAGTTCTCCTGCTGAATCTGAGCAAAGCTCAGGTGCGTGATCAGGAGAAGAGGCAGAAGAACATACCTCATCATCTGCCATTAGACAGAGGTCATCATACTCCTCATCGGAGAAGAGTTTAGGGGACCGGCATCCTGGGCCATCTGAATCTGAGGAATCCTCAGCAAGCAATGCTCTCCGGTCTGATGCCCTGAGCTCTCTCTTGGCTCTCCGATCCTCTCGCTCATGAGCACTGAGCTCCAGACAATCATACTGATAATGTCCGGTCTACTTACAGTGGTAGCACTGATCTACATCAGAAGCAAACATTTTGTCAGTGTACCTTTTATCTGATGACTCCCTCCTGCTCCCTGATGATCGTTCAGGTTTGGAGCTGGATCTTCTGGGCTCATCATCTCTCCTCTTCTCATCTCTTCGTCGCTCAGGCTCATTGCGATCCCTCCTAGAATCTGAACCCTTCCTTTCTTCTCTTCGGGGGCTCGATCTCCTGGGGCTGGAGTACCTGCGATCACGGCTGTCAGTATAAAATTTCTTATACCTTTCGAATCGAGAGTTCAATTTCTCGAAACGCCGCGCCATCAGGCTGTACTCCAAGGCCAGCTCATCCTTGTTCATGTCCTTCAGTGACTTAGAACCAGATCCAGCCTCAGGCTCAGAAGTAGCTTTAAGAGCCACGCTCTTTTCCTTTTCAGGAGTCTTCTCCTCACTAACTTCCTCAGTGACAGCACCCTTCTTCTTCCTCTTATCGACGTCGAATTCCAGAGCCTTTAACTCTGAGAATAGGAGAGAGTGAGTAATGTTGGTAAGATCCTGAGTGTTCTTCAGCAAGATCACTCCTGTGTCCCATCTTTCAGGGAGACATTGCAGGATTTTAGAAGACACCTCCCTCTTGGGAAACTCCTTCCCAAGGGTTGCTAGCTCGTTCATCATCTTAATGAACCGAGCTTCCATCTGATCGATGGATTCTCCCTCTAACATCCGGAAGGCCTCAAACTTCCTGATAGCAAGATCTCTCTTGTTCTCCTTGATCTTTTCTGATCCCTCACTCATCTCCCTCAGAGCATCCCAGATCTCCTTTGCTATTTTCAGATGCATGAGCCTGACCGAATTCTCGTAAGAAATAGTGTGGAGTATAATGTTCTTGGCAACATTATCCATTTCGATTTGCTTAATTTGATCAGAATTAAGCGCGGACCTCTCCACTTCTTCATCTTCGGCGGCTGGAACAGGAACATTGCCAGCAACAGGCCAGGTCGTCTGAAGATTCCTCATAAACTTGATCAGACCATGCTCAATCACCTGTGGCATCTGATCATGGATAGAGTAGAGATGTGCGAGTACCCTAAATTTCCAATAGTCATAATTGTCAATAGAGAATTCAGGAAGATTGCCCTCGAGGCATTTAGAACCGGATGCCATGATATGCAGTTTTCAGAAACGAGATCTATTCAGTAGACCACCAAAAGTTTTCTCCTCAGAAACTGTTGGTAAACAAAGTCAGAGGTCTTTTGAACCATCGCTCTGATACCACTTGTTGGTCCCGAAATGAGTACAATCTGTGTATGGGGGGATACACTGATGTCAGATTTTTCTGAAAGACTCAGAAAAATGCTCTTACACTCTCAGTCAGGATTTCCTGAATTACTCAGTATGCTGAAGGTCCACAGGGGCAGCAGGGACAATTCAGTAACGAGTCAGATAAACTAAGTGTGAGTAAAGTGCTTGGAAGATCAGTAGAGATAACAAACCTACTGACTGCTAGGAAGCGGGTCAGTTGGACTACTATCTCAGTGAGCTAGAGTGCGTGCGGAAAGTGAGCCCTTAGATTCTACTCATTTTAGTTTCTGAAAACATTTTCTCTGAACTTGCTTAATAAACTGGTGGTTAAGGCTGAGTGCACAGTATTAAGATTCAGGATGATTGATTCAGTCCTGAAGATAAAATAATGCAGAATGTTCAGTTTATTATGATGACAGTTATGATCCTGAACAGAATAGTAAATCAGCACACATGAGACTTTTTAACGTGGTTCGGAGATAACCAACTCCTATGTCCACGACCTGATTTAACAGGAAGCTATCCTCTAAACCCTGAGGATAGGTACTTGGTTTTTACGTGCCAAGGGACACGAATAGCCAACTTCCTCTCTTAGGAACTGACCCCTGGGCATTTTACAAGTCCCAGTCCTTTTAACCAACCAATCTCACACCCTGAGTGGTTTGGTATTATGGTTTCCAACTAAGATAACTCTAGCAATACAAAACAATGCTAAATATTAGAGCTATCGATCTAAGCAAATATAAAGTGAATCCTACTACAACACTAGGGAAATTTAATTGCAGAGTGTTGCTTATAGTATGCTTTGAGAGCTTGGATTCTTGAGAGTTTTCTCTTGGAAATTTCCCGTTAACCTTGAATGGGTGCAAGGCTCTCCATATTTATAGGCAAGATTCAAAATAGATCCGTTGGAGGAGATCAAATCAAATCTTTCCTATTTTAGGGTGGTTGCAGACTAGAAATACTGTTTGACCTAATCGCCATGCTTATTCTGGCAAGTTTGTCCCATCGCCTGCAACACTGAGACGCATTAAATGCCGCATTAAATGCTGCGCAGCCTCCGTACATACGTGTCGAAAGATCATTGGCTCTCTGTTCTAACGACTAGTTGACTTTCAGACATTTGTCCTTCCTCGTACATTCAATACTCTGAGTCTCTTGTTAATAACTCAGTCTGAATGTTTGTGTTATTGGAGTCTTACTGACATTCTCTTTGTCTCTTGTCCCATAGCATAAATAACCTTTTTGCTTTGGACTTACATGGTTCAGGTGATCTGAACTAATGCCCGAGTCAGGTCTTATGTGCATTCAGCACAACCTGATAGATTATTCAGCCTAGTATGTGTAACCTTTTTACTTTAGACTTACATGGTTCAGATAAACGGAACCAAGGCCTAAGTCAGGTCTTAAGTGCATTCAGCATAGCCTGATAGGTTATACTTACTCTTCACTGACTAAGTTCTGTCCTGAGTATGCTTAGTGTACTCAGTAGAAAGATCAGCCAATAGTACTTCAGGATTGACTTTAGGACGGATCATCAGGCTTCGATCTTCAGCTTCAGACCAGGCAATCTACAGCAAGACTGACTGACTCCTTCAGGATGGATTACACTTCAGACTTCAGTAAATTGGGTCGACTCCAATATTCTTCAGTCTTCAGCAAGTTCCTCCTGTACTGAATTCCTAACCTAACTATCCTGAACTATTTGATCCTGAACAACTATACTTAGGCAGATTCATCTGGGGTTTTGGGATCTAATCAAAATACTCAGATGGTCCCAACATAGGGCTTATGGGATAAAATTGGAAAATTATGTGGGTGGAAAAAAAAACTTCTTTAATTCATGTTTTGAATAATATTGAATATGATAGAGGTTTTTCAAATAAAAAAAAGTTTTAAAACTGATTGTTCTCACGGTTATGTATTTTTTATGGAAGGCTAGGAATGAGGGTGTTTTTTAGGGAAAGAGGTTCTCTATTGATTGTTGCTTAAAATCATTTTAATAAATGTTTTTAGACATGGTTATAATATTAATTCTAATGGAATTACCCTTGATGATTAATATAGTGAACACAAGTGTTGCTGACCTTGGATTTATATTGGATATGTGTGTTGCTGGTCTTTGGTTTGTAGTGGACAAGTTGCTGCTATGTGTTTCTTTTGGATTCCTCTAGTTTTTAGGATGATAAAGCGCAAGGGTGCTAATGCGGTAGTGAGAACTACACCACAGTGTGTTGTTTCCTTACTTTCTGAAGGAATTTATGAGAACTGCATAAAAGTCGTTGTATTGCTTCTATGGTGTGTTTTTTATAGTTAGTCAATACTTGTACAGACTATGAAGATTAGAAGTTGATGAATATGCTTGTAATCAGGGTATACCCCGTGTAGTTGTAATTTTTTTATGTAGATTACTTGCTGAGTTATTGGTTGATGATCTTTTAAGTTGTTTTTAAAAAACCTCCCTAACGGGATGGTGTTGGGTTGTGAGTTGAAAATTGGGATGAAAGTGAAAGGATGGACAACAATTTGTAAGTAGTTTGTTGAAGGCTTCAAATATTGCTGCTAAGAAGAATATTGCAGCAGGTTTGGATGATTTTTTGAAGAGGGTTAATGTAGGGTTGTTCCTTAAAGATGGATGGACATGGTGGATCTTTATTACTTTCGATGGCTTTGATAATGGACGGTCAAGGAAACCTAAAAAAAGGGTTTTTTCTGGAATGAAATGGGGATTCTGATGCAATTAAGGGAAGTATTATTGTTTTTAATAGTTGAGATGATTAATTTTTAGTTTAGGCAGAATGCTACTGATTTTTGGTTTTTTTGGCAGGTTTTGTGGCATTATGTGGTTGCAATTGAAGAGCAATTGGTTTCCAGGGTATGCCCTGAGTAGTTGTATTTTTTTAATGTAGGTCATTTGCCAATAGAATCGATTGGTGACCATTTCTTTATTTTTAGAATTCCTCCCTGATGAGTGGATTAGGTTAGAGAGGTTCTAGCATATGTTGGTCTGCTGAAGTTTTACCTAAGCAATCTCTAGTTGGTCTTCTTGCAGTGCTGTTGACATTTTGGAGAAATGATGGCTTGATGAAGTACAGGATTGATCAAGTGATTATTGCGGCTGCTGATATTTTTAGTAAAAGTGTAATTCAATTGCTATTGTTTTAGATAGATCATAATACTAGCTAGACTATGATTGATTCTCTCAGTGATAGGATTCTTATAAGTCTTGTACCGCCTCATCTCTAAATAGAGATGAGCGTTTTTTTATCGTAATAATAAATTTACCTTTACTGATAAAAAAAAGAAATTTGTATATTATTAGAGGCTAAATCAAATTTATTGTAATAGTGTGGAGGGCGGTTTCCTCATCTCCTGATATTAAATTTTGAAGCAGTGGAAAAGTTTGGATGTTTCAAGTTATCCCTCCGGCATGTGATGAAGAGCATACAAAGATTATCAAATTATTAAAAAAAATTAAAAACTTAGAATATTCATTTCATAAGGAAATATGTGCTGAAACTCCAAATGCTTTCTGGGCAAGAAAGAAACATATGGTTTCTTTACCCTACGAAAAAGATTTTAATGAAAGAAATATTCCTACAAAAACAAGACATATCCAAATGAATTCTGAATTACTTGAGAATTGTAAAAAAGAAATATAATCCTTATTACAAAAGAAATTAATTCAGTCTTCAAAATCTCCTTGGAGTTGTGCAGCCTTTTATGTTTCTAATCAAGATGAAAAGGAAAGAGGAGTACCCCGCTTAGTTATTAATTATAAACCTTTGAACAAAGTGCTACAATGGATTTGCTATCAAATTTCTAACAAAAGAGATTTGTTAAAAAGAATTTATAATGCAAATATATTTTCAAAGTTTGATATGAAATCTGAATTCTGGCAAATTCAAATAAGTCCAGAAGATAGGTGCAAAACATCATTTACAGTTCCATTTGGACATTATGAATGGACTGTAATGCTTTTTGGATTAAAAAATGCTCCTTTAGAATTTCAAAAAATAATGAATGACATATTTAATCTATATACAAAATTCACTATTGTATACATATATGATGTACTTGTATTTTCAGATTCCATCGAACAACATTTCAAACAATTAAATATTTTCTTTAATATAATCAAATCTAATGGTTTAGTAGTATCTGCGACAAAAATAAAGTCGTTTCAAACTACAGTCCGATTATTTGGGCATAATATTACCAAAGGTACTATTACCCCAATACAAAGGTCGCTTGAATTTACTTCAAAATTCCTAGATGAAATTAGAAATAAAAATCAATTGCAAATGTTTTTAGGATGTCTAAACTACATTTCTGATTTTTTTCCAAAATTAAGACAACTTTGTGCTCCTTTGTATAAAAGATTACAAAAGAACCCTCCGGCATGGGATTAAGAGCATACAAAGATTGTCAAATTATTAAAAGAAAAAATTAAATCTTTGCATTTGATTCATATTCCCCATCCTGATGCTTTTATGATAATTGAAACAGATGCATCAGACATCGGGTACGGAGGAATACTGAAACAAAAAATTGATTAAAAAATAAAGTTAGTTCGTTACCATTCTGGTTTATGGAATGGAGCTCAAAAGAATTATTCCACAATAAAAAAGGAAATTTCATCCATAATTTTTGTGTATTTCAAAATTTCAAGATGATTTGATAAACAAAAAGGTTTTAGTAAAGGTCGACTGCAAAGCAGCCAAAGGATGTGCTCAAACGAAATGTTAAAAATTTGGTTTCAACACAAATTTTTGCCAGATGGCAAGCAATTCTCTCTGTTTGTTATTTTGAAATTGAGCACATCCAAGGGAAAAATAATTTATTAATTGATTTTCTAACTCATGAATTTCTTACAAGATTAAAGTAATGACGACTAGATCAAATTCAAAACCTCTTTCTATTCATGACTTCGCAAAAACCCCAGATTCAAATTCTTCCCCTACTACCAAATCGTAGGTGAGATGGAATAAGTCATCAACGACCCCATCTACTTCCTACTACCCAAATTGTAGGCCAAATCCGGAATAAGTCACCAAGATCACGATTCCACAAATAAAACTCATTTCCTTGGAGATATGAATCAAGAGATTCACAAGAGTTGTAAGCCCTATCTTTATAATAAAAATATATTTACCATATTTTTCTCGCCTTTTATATATTTATTTATATGTGTTGAAATTATTGATTTACAAATTGGCACACCCAGTGGGATATTTTTGCTCTTTATCTCCACTCTTCAAGGATCATGGTCGAAGAATTTCATGATGGCATGTCAAATCACCTTCAGGGGCATTTTAAATCACACATTTGAATTTACATCAAGATTTCGAGATCAAGTTGCAGCTGTCATATGTCCCTACAACAGGTCTCGAGGGGGTATTTGTAAGCACTGAATTTGTTAAATTTAACGTGTCATATATTATGTAAATCATAATTTTGGAGAAAAAAATATACAATTGAAGAAATTAATGTTGCCTTTAGAAATACTTTGTTGATTTGTAGGAGCTGGTCCGGAGTTGACTTTGGAGTTGGACGTTAATTCGTTGACGTTGAGCTTTATTTCAAATTATCATTGCCTTTAGAAGGACTTTGTTGATTTGTTGGAGCTAGTCTGGAGTTGTCTTTGGAGTTGGATGTTAATTCGAGGGTGTTGAGCCTTATTTCGAATTAACGTTGCCCTTAGAAGGACTTTGTCGATTTATAGGAGTTGGTCCAAATTTGATTTGAAGTTGATATTAATTTGAGGGCGTTAAGCCTTATTTCAAATTAATATTTCCCTTTTGGAAGAACTTTGTTGGGTGTTCACCTTTGGACTCCATATAGGGCTTGTAGATGATCATAGATTGGAGGGGCTTGGCTCCGTGTTTCTTAAATGAAACATCTTTGTTGATGAAGAACGCCGACCGGAGGCTTCGCACTATGATCCCAGATTAAAACGCCTTTAAATCTTCATGGATGCTCAAAGTCTTGGACCTTGTTGCTTCTCTCCAAGCTCTGATGCTCTTGATTTGTTGAGTTTTCATCTTTGGACTGCCTATGAGGGTGTTGTTGTAGACGAATAGTGTTGTTGTCATTGAAGACTTGTAGATGAACGTTGATTGGTGGGGCTTGGCGATGTGTTTCTTAAATCGAACGTCGATGTTGATGAAGAACGCTAGCATAATCCCAGATCAAAACGCCTTTGTTGATGAAGAACTCGAAGGACGATCTTGAAGCTGTGAAGAACACCTTTGAATCTTCAAGGATGACCGAAGTCTTGGATCTTGATACTTCTCCCAAGCTCTAATCTTCTTGACTTGTTGTGTTGTTGTGAATGATTGTTGTGTTGTTGTGAATGAAATGAATAGAATGAGACCCTATTTATGGGTGTAGAATTTTAGATTCGCAGACCAGATTTTACGGGTCGGAAGATTTAATTTGGGGAATTATCCCAAAAAATGTCAGATTTGATAACCTTCAAAAATATTTGTGAAGATGATTTCTTGGGCTTTTTTAAGATTGGATTTGATATCTTGAACTTTAAAGATACAAAAGAATTAATTTGGACTTTTGAGGACCAAAATATTTAATTGAATTTTAGAGGTCAAATTGGATTTATTAGGCGTTCGAGACCCAATTCAATTTATTAGGCTGCCCAATTCAATCTCTTAGACTTTTGATGTCCAATTCAATTTATTAGGTTTTTTATGTCCAATTCAATTTATTATTTAGAAATTAAATTTATCCAAATTCCAAATAATAAATTTAACACGTAATTTCTACATGTTATTATTATTTTATTTCGGCAATTAATTTTAATTGCTTACAATGTTATTATATGAAAAATAATTATTTTTATACAAAACAACTATATATTTGTGGAAAACCATTATTCTTTCTGTGATAACAATTCTTGTGTAATAAAATATTATTAACACTTGATATTGGTATACAATGTAATTTCTTCAATTTTGGATTCTCTCTCTATCTATGATCCTCTGATTCTCCTTCAACTTTGACTTGGCTCTGGTCTGATTTTGACTGGGCTTTGACTTTGACTTGGTTAGACTTGAAACACTTTATCCAAGGACGGTGAAGTCTTGTTTTGGATCAAGCGAGGTCTGTGGAAGATTTTGATGAAGAACACTTCAGATTTGATGAAGAACGATCTTCGAATCTTCAAGTCTGGATTTGATCTGGAACACTTGATCGGAGGGATTTAGCCCCTTACTCCTGAATTGAAGTGCGTTGTGGTTGAACTTGGCGAGGAAGTGTTTGAAGACGGTGATGAACACTTGTTGTCTTCGAGCTGATCTTCAAGATAGAAACGTCTGATCAGAGGGATTTGCTTCTTGATTCTAGATCAAATGGTGTTTCTGGTCGGATTTGATGAAGAACACTTGAATATGATGAAGAACAGTTGAAGATCTTCAAGGCGTTTTTCAGGAAAAACGTCAGATCAGAGGGATGGAGGCCCTTGATCTTGAATAGAACGTTGTTTCTGGAGAGCTTTGACGAAGAACGGTTGATTATTCGAAGAACTTCTTCAGATTTGGTGAAGAACACTTGAATCTTCGAAGAGCTGGATCGGTGGATCTTCTTAGATCGCAGTTTTGCTCGTCGAGAGGATTGCTGCTATTCGTTGCTCGTTCGTCTTCGTGCTTTCGATCATTTCGATCTTTTGATATCTTGAAATACATGAATATGACCCCTATTTATAGGGTGGGGAGGTGAAGATCTTCCTTATTCGTGCTGACACGTGGCGCGATCTGGTTGGCTGATGTTGATTTGATTGACATCATTTATGAATCGACCAAATTTAGCTTGATTGATTTCCACCGTCTTCTTTATTTATACGAAACACTTATTATTTCGAATAAATAGGGCAAATCAGTCATTTATTGTCATTTATGAGTGTCGGGAGACTCGTAATTTAATAACGACTTGTATCGTGTACATTAAAAATCATTTTACTATTTAATTAGGGAATTAATTTGATAAATCCTCAAAATTAAAATAGTAATATATGTTGATATTTATTTAATTTATACACGTGTCATTATTTAATTGGGTGCAATTTTTATATGCTTACACTTTTCTATAGTAATACACAATTTACTCTAGCATTGTATGAAAAATTATTTATTTCTATAAAAAGAAATAAATGTATGTAAAAGAAATATTTAATCTCATAGTAACACAAACTTTGCATGACAGTAACATACTTTTGCCCATATAGTAACATAATTGGGAGCAAAAATTCCAGAATTCGTCTAGCGCGAGATTTTGGAGAAAAATATTCAAATTCGCCCCAATCCGGCCAAGATCCGTGAATCCTTGAATATGAGTTATTTCACATGTGAAATATTTCATATAATAATTGGTGTTTGCCTTAGTCTTATGTGCACTAGGTGCACCGTGCAATTTAAGTATAATTTTTTAAAGTTACACCAGTTGTTACTGAAAAGACACACGTATTCTTGCTAAAAATGTATTTTTAAAAATAAAATTTTCAGTAATAACATGTATAACTTTTCAATAGTATTCTATGTAACCTTTTAAAAATGCACTTTAGTTGCACGGTGCACAAGAGACTAACTCTAGATTTTTTAAGTGTAAACAAACTTTAGTTGAACTTTTATCGACCTACACTAAAATAACTCAAATATTTTTCTAACAAAAAAATTATATTCCCTCTGTCCCGTAGGAATTTGCACCCTACGAGATTGCACATTTTTTTAAGAAAAATATATTTTATAAATAAATAGTGGCATATTGATAAATATGTGTATAGTTGTGTGAGTGTGCACACAAATCGATGTTTCTTTTTTTAGTAGTGTACAAATTTGTGCGTGACGTCCAAAAGAGGAAAATATGCAAATTCTCATGGGACGGAGGGAGTATACATTACTCGTACAATGTACATCACATGTAAGTTGGAAAAGCATTATTATTTTCACTAAAGCTTATTTATTTACAGTTTATTTTACAAAAATATTACTCCCTCCGTTCTAGAAGACATTACATACTTTTTATTTTGGTTTGTTCCACAAAAAGTTTGCATGCCTAAAAGTGAAAACTACTTATTATACCATTTTCTTAAACTGTGTGACCAAAAGACACCGTAATATCTTCTTGGACATAGGGAGTAGTAGTTATTTTTATTTAAGTTTGATCGTTTAGTTTATTCATGTGTAAAATACAATACAATTAGTTTATGGAATACCAACCTGTCTTCTTTTGATAAATTATAATTGACAAAAACTTATATGAGACTATATAAATTAACACATATACTCTACCAATGTGATAATGAATTATGTCCAATTCATATCTCTTTAGTTGTCTAATATCATAAAACGGTCTCGTATAATATAACTCATTATAACTTCACAAGATTCAAGACATAATTAAATAGACCACTTACATGTAGAGACTTTTTAAAATGGCAAATTACAAAGAAGGATAGCTAATTTGTGTCATATAATTGTACCTCCGCTAATATTTGAGCATTTAATGCACTGACAAAGATAAAATTCCTGTGACGTGTGTAGCACCCCGTCCCGTTTAATATACATTTTACTCTTCCTAAGAAGTTTATTTATATTTTATTTGGTTTCTATTTCCTTAAATTTTATTATTGCCTCTTATGTGTTACTACGTGATTTAAATAAATACCATGTTGTAAATAATTATGTGGAAAAAATATGTCTTTATATAGATAATTTATTGTTTAGAAATTATTAATAAAATAGGAAGTATGACTAGACAAGTATACTACTATCACGCGAAGGACAAGGGAGTGAGTCGGCCGAAAATAATACTAGCACGATCCAATGATAATAATAATAATAATAGTAATAACAACATTTATATAAAAAAAAAATTAATTAACAACAAAATATAGTCAAACGAAGCATATAAAACAAATGTGAGAAAATGTATACTTACGAAATATTTATTTCAACGTATGAATACGATCGTTTAAAATAGCCGATATTTATAATATTTTTCATATCTTTAAAATACGACCCCATTACGATTAAATAATACAGTTTATATCAAATGCATGTAGTAAATACAAGTGATAAATAAAATGTTGTACAAAAGTAAAAAAAAAATATCTAAAAAAGTAATAATAATTTTTTTTTTTACTTGGCCAATGTAAATCCTCACGTTTCCTGTTGATAACCACACAAAAACATTGACTTCCAATCCACAACTCACTTACTCTCAAGAGTCTTTCTCCCCACTCCCTCTATATATACACCTCCTAATTTCTACAGAGACTAACCTCGCCTCTCACTCGGTCCCTTTCCTTTCACTCTTATAATCAAAAGAACCTTCCTCCATCATCCTTAAGTAGCCAAGCCATCAGTAGATAGCAAGGGATCTTCACTAAAGACAACAATCAAGAATAAACTACAAAGGTTACAACTATAAACCTTGCTATGTACTTATATACATCGAATTTTAGATCGTTCCTCATGTTACGATGCTCGGAAAATTATGAAACTTTTTCTGTGATTTCTTGTATGACTTAAATACGTTCTGTCCAAATTTGGTGGTGTTTTGAATTAGTATTACGGAGTTATGAATTTTTGAAGTCATGGTGGTTTTTCTCGACTGAACCTGTGATGGGTGTTCTTCTTTAGTTCGTTTTTATAGTTCTAGACGTAGGAAAATTATGAAAATTTTACAACATGACAAATTGATTATGGACTATAACATATCCGAATTTCAGGACCATCGGAGTTGATATCAAGGAGAAACAAAATTCTAAAATTGACTCATGTAAATTTGGACCAAACTGTGAAATCCCTATATGAGGACCCAATTTCTATGTTTTAAAAAACTCATAAAATTATGAAATTTTTTTTTTCGTCCTCCAGTGATATTTATAAAACATATCCAAAAATTGAGATGATCCGACTTAAAACGAAGGAGATGTGAATTTTCTAAATTGAGGTGTCCTAAATAAGAGTGAACTTAGGAGCAGCTACTTTCAGCTTTCGTTTCTTTTTTTTACGGCCATGATAAAATCTTGCTATTTTTACTGAGTGATATATTAATGATGAAATACAACCTACGTAATTTTCATGATCATCAGACTTAGGAATAGAGAGAAATAATTTTCTGAAAATGATGTGTTCAGCTTCAAACGATTTCGGTGATGCCTAGATTAATTGGCTTGATTTCTATATTTCTAGCGACCAGAAATTTATGAAATTTTCTGTGGATGTTCTAATAGAAGTATACTATGTTCTTACAATGTTTTGTGATTTTTAGATTTGATCCTGAGGAGATACCGATTTTTGAAAAACATGTGTCCAGATTGTACCTTTGTCAACGTTTTGCTTGAGTTATCATGTTGAATGAATCTTTTTCTGTGAAGTAAAACTTTTATCATGATCTACATTGTTAAAGAGTCATTATGTTCAATTTTATAATTTTTAGAACTTTATAAGTATTTTTAATTCAATTTTGTTTAGACTAAGAAGCAATGGTGTAGCTGAAAACATGTGGAAATAATTTAGGGGTAAAATCTCGTAAGATCCAAACTAGCTACTTTGAACACGTATATCTTCTACCTCGTCTGTTAATAAAATAAAATAAAAATATGCTGATAACCTTGAGCTGGAGTAGTATAAGTCTGTGAAATTTGACACTCATAGGATCCATATCTTAGGAGAAATAAATGTTTGAAAATGGAATAAAATGCAAGGAAACATTGTCCCATTTTCAAAAAAAAAAAAAATGAAAATGTAACTTTTTTTCATATTCTTTTAGTATTGTAACAAATCATGTTTATGTAGTGTATACGCTTATGTGTTATTATAACAAAAATTATGATTTTTTAAAAGTGCCTGAAAAATTGTAAAATAAGTTGCGACGTTTCTTTACTTACTATGACAAACTTATTAAAACTATACTTAATCTTATGTCCTTAGAAAAAGATCACTTTTTTCTCATAACTTATCCTTAATACTTAGACAATTTGGGAATGTAAATATTTTATTTTGTAGTTTAGATATTTATAATAAAACCATAAAAAGGGTAAGAAAAGCTAAAGAACTTTGAACTAACTGACAAATCAAAAATCTCAAACGAACAAACCAAACGAAAGGACAATTTCGCGAGACTTTATATATTAATCGAGTTTTCTTAGACAACTTATAAATGATCACTAAAGATGAAAGAAAAACTGTGCTAGGTAGAGTGCGGCCCAAGTCAGAGCTCGGACATACCGGCTACTCCTAATATCGAAATACTCTCAAGAAAGTTTGTAACTTTATCTAAAAAGTTAACAGGTGGGTGATTCGTTATGCATTTAATTCATCATGCTGGTATATTCTGGACTCGACTAAATAAGCAAAATAATAAATAAATAGATAAATATTATACTTGAGAATTAAAATATTATATATATAATATGTGATGTGTATATTTGCATTATGTGAATTGCTCATATTTGATACTTACACGAATGCATGATAATAATAATATTCTGTGCGCATGATTTACAAATTTAGTAAATCTTCCCCACAATGTGAAATGACAGTTTTACGAGAAAATAAAAGCAGGTTACATGATCACATTTTAATTTGTAGCGAAAGGCTACCAGTGGTCCTGATTAATAAGTGGATCGTAAGCGGCCACAATAAATTAGGTTTCAGGACCACACTGTTGTGGTACTGGCCACCAGTGATCATGTATGCTATCATTGTGGCAGAAAGACCACTAGATGTAAATTTTGGGGAGATTTATATTATCTGGAAATATTTTTTGCAGATTAGGCCAATATATGAAAAAGGATCTTTTGGCAATAGCCCAATGTGAAATAAGTTCAGTAATATTATGTGAATTAATTGTATCTGGTTAATTATTGTATACAATTATTATCTATGTTATACACGTGACTTGAATTCATGAAGAATCCATAATTGGATTAATATCACATAAAGAATTAGTACGTTATTATTATAATACTTCGGACGTACCAATTCCATGACGGTTTGCAAGTCATCTACTGAGATTTTATCTCACACCCCAACAGTTTGATATTTTTTTCAAAGCTTGATGTTCTTGTTAAACTTATGAATATTTATAATCGACTATATGTTGCATTTTATAAGAAATAAGTAAAGCTTTTATAAAAAGTCTTTGAACTAAAAGAAGAATCGAAAATCCTAAATGGATTAACCAAATGAAAGAACAATTATGTGAAATAAATATGATCACTAAAGATGTTAGAAAATCGTGCTAGGTAAAGTGCGGCCCAAGTCAGAGCTCGGACGTGTCTATATGCTCCTAAGTTTCAAATCCTATTTCAAGAAAGTTTGTAACTTTATCTTTAAAAGTTAAAAGGTGGGTGATTCGTTATGCATTTAATTCGTCATGCTGGTATATTCTGGACTCGACTAAATAAGCAAAATAATAAATAAATAAATATTATACTTGAGAATTAAAATATAATATATATAATATGTGATGTGTATATTTGCATTATGTGAATTGCTCATATTTGATACTTACACGAATGCATGATAATAATAATATTTTGTGCGCATGATTTACAAATTTAGTAAATCTTCCCCACAATGTGAAATGACAGTTTTACGAGAAAATAAAAGCAGGTTACATGATCACATTTTAATTTGTAGTGAAAGGCTACCAGTGGTCCTGATTAATAAGTGGACCGTGCGCGGCCACAATAAATTAGGTTTCAGGACCACACTATTGTGGTATTGGCCACCAGTGATCATGTATGCTATCATTGTGGTAGAAAGACCACTAGATGTAAATTTTGGGGAGATTTATATTATATGGAAATATTTTTGGCAGATTAGGCCAATATATGAAAAAATGATCTCTTGGCAATAGCTCAATGTGAAATAAGTTCAGTAATATTATGTGAATTGACTGTGTCTAGTTAATTATTGTATACAATTATCATCTATGTTATACACGTGACTTGAATTCATGAAGAATCCATAATTGGATTAATATCACATAAAGAATGAATACCTTATTATACTTCGGACGTACCAATCCCATGACGGTTTGCAAGTCATCCATTGAGATTTTATCTCACACCCTAATAGTTTGATATTTTTTTCAGGATATGATCGCTAGGGGTCGGAATTGCAGTAGTGACATGGAGTTTCCCTAAATATGATGCAATATATATATGAATAAATTAAATGATTATGTAATCATTTTTAAAATAAATTTTAGTATGGTATCAAGTAACAAACCTTTGAGAGTTATTCGATGACGATTTTATACACGAGTATTCCTTTTCAATGTTGATAAGAGGCTAATGAAAGACCGGACCCACATATGTTTAAATACCTATGATCTTCCACTGCAAAGTATTTCATTTACGCATATTGTTTTATTCTGAAAAGAAAATTTTAAGCTCATTTTTTTTAGTTACTAAGTGACTATCCGAGTTCAGAGTGCTTTATGCGGCAAAGGCTGGCATTCTGGAATTTGACTCCGGATGGAATATTTTTACTTATAAGTATTTTTGGAACTCTGATACCACCTATAACGCCTCGGATCCAGAATGCCAGCCTTTGCCGCATAAAGCACTCTGAACTCGGAAAGACAACGGTTCAGCTAAAAATCGTTGTCTAAAGTAAAAAACATGTTGCTTAAAGAAGAACCGTTGTCTTTTATAGCAGGATTTCGATGATAGACAACGGTTATAGTGAGACGTTGTCTAAACTACAAAAGACGCATTTGTTGATAGAATTTGTTAATCGTGTTCGTTTATGTGGCTTTACGACGGATTAATTCTACCAAACAATAATCTTATGATTTTATGTTCTTGGGGAGGGAGAGTAGAGAGTTTAGAGAGAGAAATATCGCAATGAAGATTGTATTGATTGTGTGAAATGTGAGAATTTTTTGTGAATAGTACAAGAGAGGTCTTATTTATAGGTGTGTGAGTGTGAGACGGCACCTTACGAGCCTATGTGGCTTCCGGTGTTGACGAGGGTTCCTTACCCTCGTCTCGATCTCTCACACTGTTTCCTCTATCACGCCTCATCCTACTACTATGCCTTAGACTAGATGGGCCTCATTAAAAACCTCGCCGTAAACCACCCTTGTGGATAAACCGGACGGAGGGAAAAAGAGCGCGCCATCGGGGTCCTATTGACTAACAGGTGAGCTCATGGGCGAGCTCCCAGCGAGCTTTGGCGGGTCGAGCGAGCTCTAGGGCGAGCTCCCGAGCCTTGATCAGATTCCAGAGTATCGCACAGTGATGATTCCACAGACAGGCGAGCACTGGACCTTCTCCAGCTCGGATGGGCTCTGGAGATCTGGCAAACCTTGGGGATTATTCCCGAAACCGACGTATTAGTTCGCCATATCAACATTTGCCCCCCAGCTCGCGCGCATCATGACTTTGTCCAATGTGTGGGCGAGCTGGAGAACTTGAAGTCTGGCGAACTATTTCAGGGGATGCCGAACTAATAGGCGAGCTGCGCTTCGGAGGTCACCTCGGCCGACACGATGCGGGATCCCAAGCGTCATGCAAGTCTCTTGGTGTCTCGATTCCCGCCCACAATAATGATAACTTTTCAAATTCTTTGCAAAAAGGTCCCTGATCTTTCGAGAATTTTGAGCTCGCGCCCAGCGCCTATAAATAGGCGAAAGCGAAGAATTTCCTCACTTTGCTTCCTTCATTTCTCAGAGCGCATTTCTGGCGATCAATCCTCTGCTCTAGACGTGTCTGCCAAGGTAGAGATTCAGATTTCTCCTCTCTCTCTTTCCTTGTTCTTTGTTTTCGAACGCCTACATTATGTCTGAGAACTCTTCGAGCCATACCCCCCCCCCCCCGCATCTTGATCTGGGCAAAGGACAAATGACCGATGACCTCCCAAACCCCCGAGTAGCACATGTGGTCCTCTCCTCGAGCTCTGGGGCGAGCTCTGAAACCTCCCCAGATAGTTGCGAGCTCTTGGGGTCAGTTCGCTCTGACTCCAGTGAGCAAGCCACTAGTTCTGGTGAGGAATCACCCCTCCGCGAACTCTGAGATTACTCAGAGCGAGCTCGCGGGGGAGCAGCGACTCCCGCTGAAGAGGAGGCCCAGGAGGAGGTCGCCGAGGTTGGGGCCGGCGACCTTGCTGGTGAGCTGGCCCGTGAGGTCGACGAAGAGGTCGATGAGGATAAGGGGACGGAGGTCACTTATGAATACCTCTGTTTCATCGATTTTCCCTTCCCCAAGCTCCCTGAACATCAAGTCTCTGCCGAGGTCGTGAACGAGTTGGACTGGGGCGAACATGTGAGGACCCACGGGGCGAGCTTTCCCCTACCCCAGTGAGCTCCGATTAGAAAGGCCGCCGGCAAGTCTGACCTGAAGGCCAACGGGGTAGAGAGTATCATGAGCGAGTTTGCCCTTCCGGATATTCGGAGGCGGTTCCGCATCCCGCTGGATATTTTTATGTATCCTGCCGAGGAGAAAGAGCGGGCCGACCTCCCCCCTGCCGGGCTCACAGCCATGAATTACCACACCTTGAAGGCAGGGCTCACCCTTCCCCTTCACCCTATAATCGGGCAGTTTTTGGCGGACACGGGCCTCGCCATTACCCAACTCACTCCGAATGCATGGAGCAATTTGTTGGCCGCCCTGACTGTCTTCGGCCTCGAGGGTTATGAAAACCGGCTGAGCACGGCGGAGATTAACGAGCTCTTCATCGTGATCAGACAAGTGAGGGAGGGGAAGGGATACTATTCTTTCCAAGCTCGCCCGGGGGGCAAATTTTTAGGCGACCTCCCCAACAAAATCCAGGATTGGAAGGAGCAGTTCTTCTTCATCGGGGGGGGGGGGGATTGGCGAGCTTCCAATGGCCGCGGAGGGCGCATTCCTACCCCCGAGACCTACGGGGAGGCGAGCTGTAGGTGGCATACCTTAGTGTGTGTGCGTCGGATTAGATTACTGATCTAATCTATCTTTTTGCAGGTTTGAAGCGCCACAAGTCGAGTCACGGGAGATCGGGAGTTTCGATAGGTTTTGAGTTTGTGCGGACGGTGTGTTGCTTGCGGGAGAAAAAGGACCGTGAGATCGAACATCTGTGCCAACACCACTGCCGCCGGCTCGCCGGTCTCATCACCTCGCCACACCACCTCGCCGCTCGAGGTTTTGCGCCTCTTCATTATTGAGTTTCCAGAGCTCGCTGTCTTGTACATCAAGGTCGCTGAACTGACTTGGTTGTTTGTTATATAGGTGCAGGTCCTATTGCCGAGCTCCCGCCCGTTGAGGTTCCCGAAGCTTATCATTTCCTAGCTCGGCAGCTGAAGATGGGTAAGCCTCGTCCGGGGAGGGAAGGCATCCCTTCGGGAGCGGTCTTGGACGCCACCAAGAAGCTAGAGCTCGCCAAAGCCGCTGAGAAGGCTGGGGGCTCTGGCTCTCAGAAGACCTCGGCATCTCCCCCAACAAAGGAGAAGGTCGTCGGAGCCAAAAAGGGGGCGGGCCGAGGCTCAAACCCTGAACGGGGTACTCAACCACCTCCGCCCCATCAGACGAAGCGAGCTCTCCACCGAGGAGATGGCTCGCGAGTGAGTGAAGAGGAAACTCACCTCGCCAAGCGAGCCAGGGCTGAGGCGGTTCTGGATCAAGCCAAACGGGGTCAGGGCGAGCTCTTTCTGTTCGACCTTCTCCAATGCCTCCAACTCCTCAGAGTGCGCCCTCGCCGCCTCCCTACGGGGTCCCTATTCAGGACGATACCCTGCTCGGGCTCAACCCCGATAGGTTTGGGTAAGTGGGCGACCTCTTTTGAGTTGGAAGCCTTTGCAATTTCCATGGTTTTTCCTAACTGATCTGAGTATGTGCAGGTATACCCCCGCCGAGTTCCCGCAGCGACCTAAACCTCTCCATATCACCGACGGTGTCGGGCCCTGAATTCATCGAGGGACCTTCCTAATGGGGCAGCTCGCCGGGTTTTTACCGAGGCCCCCAAATACCTCTCCACCTCGGAGCTCGGGATGATCGAGAGGCAGAAGCCTGCCGACAGGGCGAGGCTGGCAATGCACTACGCCTGTGCAGCGATGGCGGCGGCTCAGCTCGTCAGCGATGATATCGCCGCCTCTGATAGAGCTCGCCATGATACAAATAAAGCGCTCACTAAGGTGGGCGACGAGCGGAAGAAGGCGCTTGAGGAGCTCGCGAGGGCGGAGTCCAAAGCGAAGGCCTCGCTGGAGGCGGAGCGGCTTGCAATTAAAAAGGCAGAAAAACTCCAGGCCGAACTGGAAGAGGCTCGCCGGATACTTGCTGCTCGGGAAGAGGAGCTCACCTTGACCCGGGTTGAGGTAGGGCTCCTCCGGGATCAGAGCCGGGGGAATTCTGAGGAGTGCCGCAAGCTGCGGGAGGAGGTTGCCACTCAGGCTCTGGAGATCGCCGAGCTCATGGGCCGTTCTGACACTGCCATCACGCCCGAGGCACTTGAGCTCGCCGAGGTGGTTACCACCGACAAGGGCTCCGTGCTCTGCTTTGCTGAGGTAATTCGCTCCTTCCAATGGGCGCGAATTAATAATGACAGCGAGTGGAAAGCCCTCGTCAGCGAGTTTGAGGACTGCCTGGAGAAGTCCTCGATTCCCCCTGGCACGGAATTGAATATTGGAGACCTCGCGGGCTATGGGATCAATCTCGATGCTGCTCGTCTGAAATTCAACATTATCCAGACGAAGCAGGTCTTGACTGTCGACCTCGCCCAAGAGGCCGAAGGTGCCGAGGGGGAAGCTGGAGGTGAGGTCCCGCCGACCATGGAGCAGATGCAGGAGGTCTGTGGCGACGCAATGATAAACATCAGCGAGCTCGGCACCGGCGGACCCTCCGGGAACATCACTACTGATGTCGAGCTTGCCATCCCCACCCGCCAGGTCGCCGAGCCCTAGGCCTTCTTTACTATTGCTTTCTTAGCTTAGCTTTTACTTTCCAAGTTGTAGTAGGTCGCCGGGTTGCGGAGCTCGCCCAGAAGGAGCTCCATTTTTGTAGTCTTTACTTTTTGTTCAAGTAGACTTAGCTCGCCGAGCACGTGCAGCTCGCCCAGAAGGAGCTTTTTGTAATTCAAAGATGGCCAGCTGGTCGACCCTTGTGGCCAACACAACTACTCACACTTAGGCTTTTTTCAAGCATATTTTTGGCTTGAAAATCTCTTAAGTATCCTTTTGAATATAAGTCGAGCATTTTTTGTCCAACTTTTTCCATTTATGTTTTTGCGCTTTTATGTTTTAATTTCTCAAAATAGCTCGTTCTTGTTTATTTTCCTGGTACGTAATTGTTCGTCTTATTCTACTTTGAGAAGCGAATCGTTCGTTTTACGTCACTTTCGACTACGAATTGTACCTCTATTTTGAGAGTGCTTATTCTTCGTCTTATGCCACTTAGGGCCGCGAATCGTCCGTCTTAGGCCACTTGGGGCAGCGAACTGCATTTCGATTGATTCACGTTGGGCCATTGGGTTTCATGAACCTTGCCTTAGACGTTTTTATCTTTTTCGTGATTTTTTCTAACTTGTGGCAGTAGGTGCTTAGCAACCCTTTAAGAAGGGTACCTTCGCGACCTTGGGCACTTTGGCCTTTGCCTTCGGGCTATTTAATTACAACATTTGGGACCTTGGTCTTTGCGCATTGCGAATTTTTGAGCAAGTGGGCGAGCTAGGTTTGGCGAGTTACCAGGAGTAATGGGCGACCAGGTGCAGCTCGCCTGGTTGGGGAGCTACACAGGTCCAAACACTTGGGAATTTTTCTAAATTTTCACAGCAACGTAATTTACATCGGTTGCCATCTACACTTCTGATGCAAACCTTCGACTAGTCTATTACAGGATTCTAGTCTATTGGTATAACTTTTTTAGATGTGCCGAGCTCCAGGTGTATGACGAAGCCTTGCCTTCTGCGTCTTCTAGATTGTAGGTGCCCTTTGGCCAGGCTGCGGTGACTCGGAATGGTCCCTCCCAGTTCGAACCGAATACACCTGGTGGGCTCATCAATTTCTTTTTTAACACCAGGTCTCCGACCTTGAACTTTCGATCTCGGACCTGGGAGTTGTAATATTTTTCCGCTCTGCGCTTGTAGGTGGCGTTTTTCATTTCTGACGAAGCTCTGGTCTCTTCGATCAGATCTTTTTCTACTGCCAAGGCTTCATCATTCTTTTCTTCATCATACCCCACCACCTTCCAAGTCTTGTTCTGGACTTCTACCGGGACCACAACTTCAGTCCCGAAGGCTAGGGCAAACGGGGTCTCCCCGGTGCTGGCCCTATAGGAAGTTCTATAGGACCATAGGACCTCGGGAGTTCGTCTGCCCAGCTCCCCTTCTTTTCTTCGAGGCGGAGCTTCAATATGTGTTTCAGGATCTTGTTCACCGCCTCGACTTGTCCGTTCGACTGGGGGTGATATGTAGTTGAGTAGTGCTTCTTGATGTTCCATGAACTGCAGAAGTCCATCAACTTCTGTCCGTCGAACTGCCTTCCATTATCAGTGATGACCGACTGTGGGAGTCCAAACCTGCAGATCAGATTTTTCCAAATGAAGCCGATCATCCTTTATTGGGTTATGGTTGTGAGAGCTTCGGCCTCAGCCCACTTAGTGTAGTAGTCTACTGCTACGACAGCAAACTTTACACCGCCTCTGCCAGGTGGAAATGGGCCGATCAAGTCGATACCCCATTTCGTGAAAGGCCATGGGCTGAAAACCGACTTAAGTTGGTTGGCTGGGGAGTGGATGTTAGGTGCGAAAAGTTGGCACTTTCGGCACCTTCGGGCGAAGATGATGGCGTCTTTGCGAAGAGTGGGCTAGTAGTAGCCCTATCTGATCGTCTTATATGCCAATGCTTGCCCCCCAGCGTGACTCCCACAAATCCCTTCATGAATTTCTTCTAACACTTCGGACCCCTGCTTCCTAGTTAGGCATTTGAGTAGGGGTAGAGAGAATCCACGTTTGTAGAGTTGGCCGTCCAGCAGTGTATATCTGGCAGCTTGCTTTACTAACCGGCTAGCTTCCCAGGTGTCCACGGGGGTTGTTCCGTCTGTTAGGTATTTTTGGATTGGAGTGCACCAATCTTTACCATCTTCACTGCAGGAGACTATCCTCCTGCCCCCCACTCGAGGTTTGATTTATCTTGTAATCGGACGTCGAGGGGTTTTTCAGTGTGGTGATCACAACCTCCGTGAATTTGGCTTCGCCGTTGCTAGTAGCTAGCCGGGCTAGAGCATCTGCTTGTGTGTTTTCTAGCCGCGGTATTTGATTGATGTAAACTTGTGTAAACATCGAGATAAGATGTGCGGCTATTTTCTGGTAGGTCATCATTTGCTGGTCTTTTGCCTCATATTCCCCCCGGACTTGGGATATTATTAGCTGGGAATCTCCGAAAACTTGAAGATTGGTTGCCCCCACAGCTAATGATAGCCTAAGTCCTGCTATCAACGCTTCATACTTCGCCTCATTGTTGGTTGCTCGAAAGTCGAACCGAATTGCGGAGGTGAAGACTTGTCTGTCTGGGCTTATCAGGACCACGCTGGCGCCTGCTGCCATGCTAGTTGATGATCCGTCCACGTAGAGATGCCACGGAGCTATACGCTCCCTCGTCGGATCTTGTGGGAAAGTTAGCTCGACGATGAAGTCGGTGAGTGCTTGTCCCTTGATCGATGTTCGGGGTGCGTAGGTTATACCGTATTGGCTGATCTCCAGTGACCATTTCAGCAGGCATCCGGCAGTGTCTGGGCGCTGTAGTATTTGACGCAGTGGGAACGTTGTTAGCACCTCTACTGGATGGTCAAAGAAGTAAGGCCTCAATTTTCTAACACTCATCACCAGTGCATAAGCCAGCTTCTCTGTTGGGGTGTACCGCAACTCAGCTTCATGTAAGACTTGGCTCACGTAGTACACTGGGAGGTATGTTTTTGCCTCTTCTCGGACCAGGACGGAGCTGATGGCCACCTCCGACGCGGCTAGGTACAGATACAGCTTCTCTCCAGGTATTGGCTTCGACAGAACCTGTGTATCTGCCAGGTATATTTTGATATCTTCGAAGGCTCGTTGGCATTCATTTGTCCAGACGAAGTGGTTTTTGAGGTGGAGCTTGTTGGCTTTGGCCGCCTCTTTGTACCTCCGTGTGTTTGCTTTAATTGCCTCGAAAAATGGACAATTTCTGTCGCCGGACCTGGAGATGAATCTGTTCAGGGCTGCCATGCACCCGATTAGTCTTTGAATTTTTTGGACAAAATCGGGTATCCCCATCTCAATTATTCATTGGACCTGTGTTGGGTTGACCTCAATCCCCCGCTGGCTAACTAGGTGCCCCAGGAACTTCCCAGAGTGTACGCCGAAGCTGGTCTTCTTGGGGTTCAACTTCATGTTGTAGTGGCGCAGTATGTCGAAGGTCTGTTTCAGGTGGTCCTCCTTTCTCAAACTCTTGACAACTATGTCGTCCACGTACACCTCCATGGATTCGCCAATGTGTTGGTCAAACATTTTGTTCACCAATCTTTGGTAGGTAGCTCCGGCGTTGATGAGTCCGAACGGCATCCTTTCCCAGCAATACATGTTCTTGTTGGTGTAGAACGCCGTGTGTTCCTGGTCATCTGGGTGTAGAGCTATTTGGTGATAGCCCGCAAAAGCGTCCATGAATGTCATCATCTCATGGTCTGCGGTGCTATCCACCAACTGGTCAATGTGAGGTAGTGGGAAGTTGTCCTTCGGGCATGCTTTGTTCAGGTCTGTGAAGTCAATGCAGAGTCTCCACGTCCCATTTTGTTTCTTCACCAGGACGGGTTTCGCGACCCACTGTGGACACAAAGCTTCCTTGATGAGCTTGTTATCTAACAACTTCTCCACCTCAACTGTTAGAGCTGCGTACTTGTCTGGTCCATACTTTCTTCACTTTTGGCGTACGGGTCTCCTCGTCGGATCTATGTTAAGTCTGTGGCAAGCATGTTCCAACGGGATCCCCGTCATGTCTTCGTGGGACCAGGCAAACACGTCTAGGTTGGTCATCAAGAAGAGCTCCATCCTCGACCGGTACGGTTCAGGTAACTCAGAACCGATGAAAAGTTCTAAGTCCCTTTCCGGGTCCACCGGGAGTGCCGTCAACTCTTCTATAGGGGTTGCTTTTCTCTTTTGAATTTTCCACCTCGGGTCATTGATGAACTCGTCCCACTCCCCTTGTGACATCTGCGCAGGCTCGTGGCCTATGCGTGGTTCGAGGTCATCGGGTTGGCTTTCAGCTTGGGCGAGCCCGTTGGCTGTGAACACCTCCGGTGGTCTGTCGGCTTGGGATGGTGTTGTGACTTGGGGAGTTGGGTCAACGTCCATTGGTGTTGGTTCTTGACCTCTAGCAGGTCCCTCCCCTTGGGCCTCATCGGCTACCTCCATGGGAGTAGGCTGCTGCCCCTGCGTAGGTATCGACCCCTGCGCAGGTCCCAACACTTGGGTTTCTTCCAAGTCTTCCATTAGTGCCGGTTGTGTGTCTTGCACAGGTCCAATGCCTTGGTTGATTTCTGACAAATCGCCTATCTCCATCATCTCAGTTTCGACCGAGATGACGTCTAGGATGTTTGGCTCATCTGCAGGAATCTGTACGTCCTCCTCAAGGACTTGGACTCGTGTCACTGATTTTTTGACTCGGCCATCTTTGACCTGGAGCAAACACTCTCGAGCCTTTTTCTGGTCACCTTTTATAGTTCCGGCACCTTTTGGAGTTGGGAATTTTAAACAGTAGTAGTAGGTCGAACACGCCACTTTGAATTCATTAATAAACGGACGACCAAGGAACCTATTGTAGGAGGACTGCTGGTCGACAACTAGGAAATTTATGAGCCTAGTCAGTCTCCTTTCGGGGTCCTCAGCCGATACAAGCTGGACGCTCAACCTAACACTACCTAGGGGGACGGTTACAGCCTCTCCGAACCCCACTATCCTAGCATTTCTAGGTTCCAGATACGACTCAAAATCACCTAAGGCATCCAAGGTGGATTTGAAGAGAATGTTGGTGAATGCGCCGGTGTCCACAAGCAGCCTGTGAACTCGAACGTTCATGATGTTGGCGGTTATCACCAACGAGTCGTTGTGGGGCATCAGTACCCCCTCCAGGTCCGCTGAAGAAAATGTCAGCTCGTCAGCAAGCTGTGAGATGGACCTGGGGCCGGTGCTGCCTTCCTGGACTTGGTTTATGGCCCGGATATTGGCCTTCCTCTTTCTCCTGGATATGGAGGATCCCCAGTCCTGGAGACCTCCGGCGGCTCCGATCTCCTCCTCGAGAACTAAATGTTCCCGAGTAGGCTCCATATTTTGCTGAGGTTGGGGAAGTGCCCTCCGTCTGTTATGGGGACTGGGTTGGTCTGCTTCCTCCTCCTCGTCATCGGAGGTTGCCCTCCTCTCGAACCTCGGTCTCTTAGCTGGGGCCTTCTTCACGAACTCGGCCAATTTCCCCTCCTCGTAAAATTTCCAGAGCTGCTTGAGGAGGTCTCGGCACTCGCTGGTGAAGTGGCCGATGACCTGATGGTAGGCACAGAATTTGTTGGGGTTGAGCTTCGTGCGGTCCTGGCGGATCCGTCTCGGCTCCTCCAACATGGCATTGCCTTTGACGGCAGTGAAGATGTGGTCAACGGAGACAGTGAGGATCTGATTGAGCTTTTCTTTGAGCTCGTCTCCCTCGCCAAAGGCCTTCAAGTTCCGGGGAGCTTTGTAGGTGCCCCCGGACTTCTTCCCGTAGGGCTTCTTTTTCTCGTGGGCACCAACTTCTTTCAGTAGTGCCTCCTGCATAGCCACAAACACCCCCGCCTTGTGGCGGAATTCGCTGTAAGTATTGGGGCATGCGAGGTGCATCTCCTTCCAGAGGTCGGTGCCCCTCCTGAGTCCGGCCATCGCTGCGACGACCTTGGTATCCTCGCTTACCGGCTCATCTTCCAGCAGAATTTTGTCAAACCTTTCCAGGTACTGCTGGTCGGTCTCGCTCTCGCCTTGATGGATGTTGGCGAGTCGGTGCTTCTGGGTGAGGTAGGACCCGAACCCAGAGAAGTGGGCCAGGAACTCCCGCGAGGGTTGGCCAAATGAATAGATTGACCCCGGGGCGAGTGAAGAGAACCAGCGGTGAGCTCGGTCCCCTAGGGTCAGCGGGAAGTTTCGGCACTGGGTGGGGTCGGTGGCACCGACCGAAATCATGAAATCTGCGTACTTGGCCAGGTGGACTTTTGGGTCCGATTCGCCTTCGTATACGGACATCACCGGGAATTGAATTTTCTTCTGGACCGGTGCGCGGAGGATGGCAGGTGCCAATGGAGAGGTGGGGATAGTCGTGGCGTCAGGTCCGCCAGACTTGGCTGCTACTTGTGCTTGTAGCATTTCAACAGCCTTTTTCAGTGAGGCCAGCTCGTCATCTCGGGTCACCTCCGGCCGAGGGTGCTCAATGGTCGTGCATCTCGCAGATGCACGTCCCCGAGGTGCCTCACTCTGGGGTGACCTCTCAGTGACGGGCTGGAATTGGCGTCCACCGTGGGGGCCTATCCGGTCAGTGGCGGGCCTCCTCAGCCTTTTGTGGGCTGATCTGCGTGGTTGTTAGTCGGAGTCCCCATGGGACGCAGCTGGGGCCGCCGTACGCTCATTCTCTTCGTACCTCGGGCCCAGGCGGCCTTGGAGGACTTCCCTCCTTTGAGATTGGTGGGTGCCAGATGCCCCGGTGTAGGCCGACTCTCCTCCAGTGTAGGGAGCAGGACCCTACTCCACCATTTTAGCCTTGCCGGTTCTCTCCCTGATCTGGCGAGCCTGTGCCGAGCTCGCTTCCTGCTCGGTAGGGAGTACGCTGTAGTCTCCCCTGGTTTGGGTGCCCTGAGTGGGCCTGGTCTGCTCTCGGGCTTCGGCATCTGGAACTCGTCTGGGTACCAGGGCGAGTTCGTCTTGCTGCCACTGCTGCAACCTTTGTAAGGTTGCGATGGTGCGTTGGAGCTCGTCAGGATTGCTGACCAGGTCCCTCAGAGCTGGGGCCAAGTCTTCCTGGGTCACCGCAACTCGCGGAGGTCGCGGAGCTGCGGTGCTCTTCTGGGGAAGTGGTTGTGATGCTTCCACCACCTGGCGTGAGGTCTCCACCTCGGCCTGGTTTTGATCACCCCCTTTAGACCTTCCCGCGACTGCGGAGGCCTGTCCCTTGGCTGCTCGAGTGTTGGCTATTTTTGGGTTTAGGAGGGGGTAACTTGCTGAAGGTCGTCGGAGTGGAGGGAGGTCGCCGGAGCGGTGGAGGTCGCCGGAGTGGTGGTCGTCCAGCTTAGGTGGAGCTGTGCAAGTTTTCATCTAGCCTCGCGTGTGACGAATTATCCGAAATTCAGTTTATTCGTGTGCACGCGCACGTTTGAAAACTTGTTCCGGGCCGATTTTGTGAAATCCAAAAACTCGGGTTTTTGTCGGGAAACCTGGGTTCTTCGTTCAAGGGATGAAGGTGTATGTGTATCTTCAAGTGTTCTTGAGTTTTATCAAGAACACCTTCAAATCTTCAAACCTTCAACCAAACCCTAACGTTTTCGCTCTTGAGATTTTTAATTTTTCAGGTTCAGGGTGCCCTCCTTCTAGCGCCAAATTGTTGATAGAATTTGTTAATCGTGTTCGTTTATGTGGCTTTACGATGGTTTAATTCTACCAAACAATAATCTTATGATTTTATGTTCTTGGGGAGGGAGAGTAGAGAGTTTAGAGAGAGAAATATCGCAATGAAGATTGTATTGATTGTGTGAAATGTGAGAATTTTTTGTGAATAGTATAAGAGAGGTCTTATTTATAGGTGTGTGAGTGTGAGACGGCACCTTACGAGCCTATGTGGCTTCCGGTGTTGACGAGGGTTCCTTACCCTCGTCTCGATCTCTCACACTGTTTCCTCTATCACGCCTCGTCCTACTACTATGCCTTAGACTAGATGGGCCTCATTAAAAACCTCGCCGTAAACCACCCTTGTGGATAAACCGGACGGAGGGAAAAAGAGCGCGCCAACGGGGTCCTATTGACTAACAGGTGAGCTCATGGGCGAGCTCCCAGCGAGCTTTGGCGGGTCGGGCGAGCTCTAGGGCGAGCTCCCGAGCCTTGATCAGATTCCAGAGTATCGTGCAGTGATGATTCCACAGACAGGCGAGCTCTGGACCTTCTCCAGCTCGGATGGGCTCTGGAGATCTGGCAAACCTTGGGGATTATTCCCGAAACCGACGTATTAGTTCGCCATATCAACAGCGTTGTAGAAAGTAACGTACTACAATGTTTTTAAACCGTTGTATATATATGTTGTATATAAGTGGTTTTCAGGATAATTTGCTAAATAACAATTGTTTCAAGCCGTTGCATATTTTCATAAAAACAGCATTGTAGAAAGTGCCTTACGACAACAGTTTTGAACCGTTGTATATCTATGTTCTATATCAGTAAAATAACTTATAGACAATGGTTAATTAACCGTTGTATATAACCATAAAAGTGATGTATTAAAAAGTATGATACTACAACGGTTTTCTAAATGTTGTATATCTTTATAATATGGTGTAGTATAAAACTATTTACTACAACAGTAGATGACCGTTGTAGTAACATGATATTTGATCAATTGTACATTTAACACTTTTAACTTATTAAAATATATAAAACTTTATATTATTTTGAAATAAAACTTTTAAAATTTAGAACTAGAATATCACCTTTTAAATTTAGGACTAGAATAGCACTTTAAACATTAATGCTTAGAAAAGTTAGAAATAACTCTTTCAATTCAATATTTTTTGACTAGTTATTATCTAATAACTTTGACTATTTGAACTAATACTTTTAAGTATATTTTGAATAACACTTTAAAAAATTAAAAATACACTTTTTAACTAACATTTGGAATATTTTCAAAAAATCCCCAAAATCTTGTCCTCTAAAATCTTCCCTAATTTCTTCCACCAAAATTTTATTTATTAACTATTTACTTAATTGTACTAAATTAGTACATAACCCCGTACTACTCGGGATTAAAAAAAATTATACATTAATTTTAAATTAAGTATTTAAATAAAATACTTTAGATTATACAATTGTATTAGAAAATATTTAAAAATATTTTTTTAACAATTTTAATATGATTATTATAAAAAATCTATTAAAATTAAAATATTAATATGACAGCGCCACTGAAGAAATTTTTTGACCCTAGCCCACGTACACCGCCATTAAAGAAAATCGATCGAGAACTCTTTGCCTCAGCCTCTAGCCTCCAGCACCAGCGCAGTTTTCGTTCACCTCTAGTGCCAGCGCCGCCCGCTTCCTCCTCTGCCTCCATGGCGAGCGCCGTCCGCCTCTGCCTCCGCCGCGAGCGCCATCCGCCTCTGCCTCCAACACCGTCTGCCTCCCGTCCGCCTCCCCCTCCTGCGCAGTCCGCCTCCAGCCTGGTTCGCCTCCAGGTCTCCTCTCTCACTCAAGCATCGAATGAATGCTCAACGGTGGCATTCTCTTTTATCCAGGTATTAATATATCAATATCGTTGTTCCTCAATTTAAAACTGATCAAGTCACTATGACAAATTCGCTGATAGATAGCGGGTTTTACCCGCCATTAAAAGGGTGAAAAAAACGCTGTTGAACATGGTGATATTAAAAGTGGCGCCGAACAACAGCGGTTAAAAACCGCTATTATATCTACATTTAACAGCGGTTTTTAACCGTTATCGTATCTTAAAAACCGCCATTATATCTTCTTAATTTGTTAACTCATAAAATCTAAAACAGCGGTTTTGAATACATATAAGAGTGGATTTTAACCGCTATTAAAAGTACTTTCAATAGCGGGTAATACCCGCTGTTGTATATTAAAAACCGCTTTTATAAGTTATTAATTTAAAATATATTACGGCGGTTTATTTCAGATATAAGAGCGGGTATTACCCGCTATTAAAAGTAAAGAACATAGCGGGTAATAACCGCTTTCTTTTCTCAAATTTTTTCAATATTTAATTGCAATATTATATTTTTTTTAATAAACATGTAGTACGATTTTTATACTTTAATTAAAATAAAAAGAAGATTTAATATAAATAACATTAAATCTAAAAATTCAAAAGTTCATATCATTACTTGCCAATCATTGCAATAATCTTTAAAATGCATTACATCAATATAAATTCAAGTACCAATAGTGTTCAATAACTAAATTAATTAACTACAAAATCATCATAATAATCAAATAGTCTTGAGCAGCACATTTGATATTCTCTTGCAGTAACATATCTCCCCTCCATTCCTTGGTTCACAACTGATGAATGAAAGTGGCTCACATTGAAGATCAAGCTTCACATTCAAAGAAAATAAATTATCATCAAGGAAACAAAACTTTAACCAATATACAAAAATATAATTTTGAACTATTGAAGTATATCATTTATAGAAATCATTCTAAATGAAGTTGGTGATACTCCACAAATGAGCAAACAAGAGATCAATATCCTCCTAACCACAATGAATGCAGAAACACAACAATTATGTATCATCAAATATTGCAGCTGAAACCGCACAACAATGCAGACAATGGTTCACTTAATTCATATCCGCAGGCAGGAAACTAAATAACAAAAAATCCTGCTAAATTTGTCAATTTGAGTAAAAAAAACGCACCGCTGTCACCGATCAAAAGAAGCTTCCCGCACTTTCTACTCAACTATATATGATTGCACGCGTAAAGCCCACTCTTCCCGCACTTCATCAATTTCCGCTTTCGAATAAGTTTTCTCCATGAACTATGAATTACATAATACATTATTAAAGCACAAATAAATCTAATGAAAAATTATGCCTGCATATAAATATTACCATTGGCTGCATCGAACATGTTTCTACTGTGCACTCAAATTTGACAATTTGTCTCATGTAGCGTAGTACAAAAAAACCACATTGACATGAGTCGGGTTGTTTAGGAGCCTAAGTTAGGAACAAAACTCATTATAAAACACATGGTTTGTTATAAATTATTTATGAATACTACAAATGAAAACTTTTCATACCTCAATTACATTCCAATTGATTTGATTTACTCTTTTTCCAATTGAAGAATTAAAAATGTGCAGAGCCCTTAAAAAAAAACGAGATTGTTTTAACAAAAAATAATATATCTACCTTAATAATATGGAGAAAAACTTACATTTCAACAACTAGTCTCCACGGGGTATCATGAATGCCCGCAAAAAGAGGATCCAACAAGCAAACCTCCGATTTATGTGGGTCAATGACAGTTAGTATCCAGTGATTCCTATGTATATACATACATAATAAGTATATGAAATTTATTAATTTTAAAAAATTTAATATCTTAAAAGCATACTTACCCTACATTACATGGTGCCAACACAAGTTGATTAATATGTGTACCGATGAGTCTTTTACCGAGAAAACTTGCCCTTTTGCTTAATTGTGCATCCTTAGACTTTGTATCTGTCTTTACAGATGGAATATGTGCTGTTCCACAAGGATCCACAAATTTAAACTTCTCCTTGTTCATTTTCTGGTACAAATACCTAAAATTAACTAAAAAAAAAGCACAATACTTAATATCCATGTGAAAAAAAAACTTTGGTATTAAACAAATTAAATACGAATTAAATGCTTACCATATGTAAACAGCTATACATGTATAGGAGATTGGTTCCAGCCGACAAAATGGATCAATGTCCTCAAGATTAACATGCAATAAACTCTCACGTCCAAACACACCATTGTCCAAGGTAATTGATATCAATCCACCAGCAGTAATCTTGATTTTAGAGTAACAATACACCATGTATAGTGCTGTTGGCACAGTCGAAGGATCTAATGAAGGCATCATCTTTTTATGCTTCTTTGTGTTTTTTCTAACACTCTAAGAATTGCAAATATATCACTGTTAGATATGTTAAGTGGTACTAAAGAATTTTGAAAGGTAAGATTCAATGTATAAATCACAATCTTATATAACCTGAACATGCAGTTTCATCAAGTGCATAGGCCAAGCCACATGAGATCCGATAGCATCACTAATTGTAACACAGTCAGTCGTCGGATATGGCAAAAAAAGTATTTCCATCCACTGCTTTCTCAATTGCAACACGCATGCAATTCATGGGAAGTTTCTTACCATGAATGAGTTCTTCAGAATTATAAACTTTGATTATCGTACCATATGCAATAATGGTGTTTGTCCTCGCATCCAAAGATAATGCTACAGATTTTCCCTATGAAAAAAAATTACATTTTTCAACAGAACATCCAATAATTAGCAACAAAAAAAAGAAAAGCAAATTGAACCATATTTCATTAAAGTATATATACCTCCAAGGTTTCATCATTGTCAAGCCCTATCTTCTCATCAACTATTTGTACATCATCATCACCAGCCACCTTAACACCAATGCTTGTATTATCCGGTGTACTATCATAATTGTTATGTGGAACTTTTTTGGTACAACTACCAATCTCTTCAACTTCGACCTTGAGTTCATTGTTTTTGAAAATTTGCTCTTCTAATCTCCGTATTCTTTCATCTTGCTCATTACTTCTATTCCTTTGAGCTATCAACTCTCTCTCATATTGTTTGCACAATTCCGTGCTTGAGAGTTTATTGCTGCGATGATGGAAGTATAATGATGGGTTAATATGACTCCCAACCCCCCTTACACGACCAGAATGTTCTTCTGTTTCTAGAGCTTGCGAAAGAATGCCCCCTTCAACTTCATATTCTCCGCCGCTTTCTTTCTTTTTTTTCTATAAAACTAGTCTGTAATTGCAAATGAATTACTAATGAAAATATTTTGTTAGGAATTTAAATTATATGCAAATAATGACTTACAATTTTTTCGGCCTTTTCTCTTAGTTCACCCTCTTCAAACTCCCCATTCTTGTTCTTTCTTCCTTCAAGCCAAAGTGTGGCTCTATCTATATCAGCATCTCCAGATAACAATGAAGGCTTCATGAAAAGATAATCAATCATTACAAAGTGATAAATACAATCAAAATAATAATAAATTATAACTACTTACATTCTCTGAAGCATAACGGGCATAACCTTTCCTAGCAAGGTGATGAGGAAACTTGTTTTTTTTAGCAAGTTCCTTGTGTTGGTCGCTTAGTTTCTAAAGAAAAAATGAAGCAAGTTACAAGATTGATGTAAGTGATAATAACTATGTTCAGTATAAATATATATTTATGGTTTATTACCTTGAATTGACTAGATAGTCAACTTATCACAAAGTCTCCATTCAATTTTATCAATTTTATCTGGTGGTATGGTCAAGTACGGGGTGTTGATCCTCTGTTTGACATACTTATCCGTCAATTTTGTTTTGTACGTCCTCCACTTGGCACCCGCTGAACTCCAACATTTTTTCTTCCAGGTAGGGTCAACATTAAACATCAACTAAAATAACAATAAATGTATAAGATACCATTAAAAAAATATAAATAAATGTACCAAAGTACTTACAGTTACAGCTGTCCATATTTGTTCCTTGACTTCTTGTGGTACATGCTTCCAAGTTGGGTATGTGATCTTCACTTTATTTCTTGTAACAACACCAATATAGCTCTGCAACTTAGCTCCATTCTCTCCTATAGGTTGCCTTAATGAGTTGAATTCAACATCTTTCTTTACTCCTTCCGCTCTATCTTTCCAAAGGCAATGCATGGATGTTGGTCCTCTCTTATTAGTCATCATAATGTCCTTAACACTAGATGTGGGCATATCATCTCCAACCTCACTACTTTCTTTTGGCTCATTCTCTAACCCTGTGTCCTTCTTTGCAAAATCTGGCTTATGATCATCACAACCTACCTTAACCTTTTTACGTGGTGCCATATGCACAAACCTGTTAATCACAAATAATTTAGTAGGTGAGAACAATTCCAATAATTATTGAATAAAATATCAAAGTAAAAACATTCTTGAAATTATAACACATTGAAAACAAATTAATAAATACGTACACAAGATAATTAAGAAACTTAATTGTCAACCCAAACCCCATCAAAATCTCTTTCTTCACATTGTTCATCTTCATCTGTCATACTAGTATCAATTGAATGCAACCCTTTGGAAAAACATTGATGGTGGACTGCAGTCTCTTCCAACTCACCACTATTTGTATATTCAAAATACTCCCTAGTTGGAGTTTCCAACACAACAGACCATGCAGGATCTTTGGGGTCTTCAATATAAAATACTTGCTTTGCTAGACTACCCAAAATAAATGAATCATTTTTAAACCCAATTTTGCTGAAGTTCACCAAAGTGAAACCAAGATCGTCCACTTTGATCCCACTATTATCCACCCAAATACATTTGAAAACTGGAATACGAAAGTGGTCGTAATCCAATTCCCATATTTCTTCGATAACACCATAAAATGCCATGTCAGAAATAATTGGATTTTTGTCCTTTGCACTAGCAACTTGCATGATTTTTGCTACTAAGGTCACTTCCGAGTTTTGAACAACTCGTATGTTATCACGCTCTTTTGTATGATAAATCACTCCATTTACAGAGTAACCTTGATACTTGAACACTTTGTCACTAGGTCCCTGCGCAACAGCTTTCATCTTTTCTGATATTTGTTGGCTAGAATGTTGAATTTCATTTGCAACCTATAATTCAGATGATGATAAATATCCATACTAATATTGATATATTTTTTAAAATTAAGAAAATGATTTTTAGAAAACTTACGTGATCATGGAACCAACTAATAAACAATTTGTTATGTTGTTCAAGCAGCCACTTTTCCGACCTCGCTTTTAGCCCACATGTTGACTTCAGAATTTTTATATGTTCACTAATAACATAAAATATGTGATGACTAATGTACTAACCAGAAACTAAAATAAAAATTAACAATTCTTAAGTTTAGATCAATTACCTGACATAAGGATCAAGTTCAACATCATTTGTCAACACATGAAGATGTGCTTGCCCCAACTCCTTGGTATCGATGACACACACTTTAGGATTAGACAAAGGCCTAGTGAGTTCCAAGGGCTGATGTCTTAGTGGAACTCCAATAGTGTGTACATTCAACAAATAGTCCGAGCAAAATTCAACAGCCTCTTCTGCAATATATCCTTCCGCCATGCACCCTTCAGGCCGTGAAGGACATCTTACATAATTCTTCAAAACTTTCATGTACCTTTCAAATGGGTACATCCATCTATACCAAACAGGTCCACATAACCTTACCTCTCGCACAAGATGCACCGTTAGATGAATCATGATGTCAAAGAATGAAGGAGGAAAAAACTTCTCCAAAAGGCACAATGTTGTGACGATATCCCTTTGCATATCACCTAACATTGAGACATCTATCACTTTATTGCACAAGATATTGAAGAAGAAACATAATCGAGTGATCGTGTATCTAACATCATCTGGCAAGACACCACGGATTGCTATAGGGAGCAAATGTTGCATTAAAGTGTGACAATCATGAGATTTAAGCCCTACGAGCTTCAAATCTTTCATTGAGACCAAATTATGAATGTTGGATGAATACCCAGTAGGCACCTTTATTCCAGACAAAGAGGAGCAAATTTTTCTTTTCTCGTCCCTACTTAGTGTATAAGGAGCAGGTGGCAAATATGTTTTCTTTCCCTCAACCCTTGGTGTCAGCTTAGGCCTCACATTCATTTCACGAAGGTCTAATCTCGCTGCTACTCCATCCTTTGTTTTACCCTTGATGTCTAATAATGTACCAATGAGACTCTCACATACGTTCTTCTCAATGTGCATCACATCTAACACATGTCTAATATGTAGATGTTCCCAATACTCAAGATCAAAGAAAATAGAATTTTTCTTCCAATATCCACTATCCTCTTTTGGCTTCATTTTTCCCCATTTACAATTAACTTCAGCCACTTTTTTTAGAATATCAGTGCCACTTAGTGGTTTTAGTGCCACTTCATCAATCTCTTGTGTCCCATCAAATGCCTTCTTTTGCTTTCGATAGGGATGACTTAAATCAGGAAACCTCCTATGCCTTGTAAATGACATTTTTCTACTATGTTTTAACCTATTTGCAGATGTTTTCTCACCACAAACTGGGCATGCATAATATCCTTTCACAACACATCCAGAAAGATTTCCATAAGCTGGAAAATCATTAATTGTCCACAACAAGATAGCTCTAAGGAGAAATGTTTCATCCCTGTAGGAATCATTTGCATCTATTCCTATCCACAAATTCCTTAAGTCATCTATCAAAGGTGCCAAGTAGACATCAATATCATTCTCTGGCTGCTTAGGATCGGCAATCAACAAAGTGAGCATCATGAATTTTCTCTTCATACACAACCACGGAGGAAGATTATATGTGACTAGTATAACTGGCCAACAACTATATGTAGAAGTCATACTATTGTGGGGGTTGATCCCATCTGCAGATAAGGCCAATCTTAGGTTTCTAGACTCAGAAGCGAAATCAGGCCATTGATGGTCCACTGACTTCCAAGATGGTGAATCAGCTGGGTGACGCAATTTACCATCACAAATCCTCCTATCAGCGTGCCAAGTTAACTCCTTTGCCATATCCTTATTTCGAAACATTCTTTGAAATCTAGGAATGGGTGGAAAGTACCACAACACCTTTGCAGGAACTCCTTCATTTATCTTAGAGTTCTTACCCACCTTCCATCTTGAGGCCTTACATGTGGGATAACTTTTAAGATCCGCATAATCCTTACGGTATAAGACACAATCGTTTGGGCATGCATGGATTTTCTGATATTTCATACCCAATGCCACCAAACTTTTCTTTGCTTTTCCCATAGATGGAGGCAATTCATTTTTGTCTGGGAGCATATCTTGTAATAATTCAAGTAATTCATTCATGCCCCTATTGCTCCAACTATGTTTTGCCTTCAAGTTATATAATTTCACAACTGCAGACAACTTTGTGAATTTAGTGCATCCCGGATATAATGGTTTCTCAGCATCTTCAAGAAGCTTTAAGAAATTATCTGGATTTCCAGTGCTTTCATATGCATCGTGAACCATATCATCTAAAGGTTCTCCAAAAACATAATCATCTTCATCTTGCCCTTCTTCGTTATCATGCATCGGTAACTCGTCCTTCTTTTCTTCCCCATGCCATACCCATGTCGTATATAGTCTATCTATACCTTTAGACAATAAATGTGCCCTAACACGATCAACTCTAAACTTGCTAAAATTCGCACATTTTACACACGGGCATGACATTGCATTAAGATCAACATTATTTTACTTCGCAAATTGCAAGAATGATTCCACTCCGAGCCGGTACTCATCTGACAACCTATCCTTTAGCATCCATCTTTTATCCATCTTCTATAGACATCTAATATAAACATTAAGATGGACAATAATAATAATAATATTAATTCAAGTAATTAAACTAATATGCTTCTAAAGAGATGTAATTTTTTTAAACTAATATGCTTCTAAAGAGTTACTATATGGTGTTTTTGCTGGTTATATTAATTCAAAATACGAAAAAATTCCAGCAGTTTGTAATCTCTAAAAAATATAAACTAGAACTCCTGAGAAAAAGGCTACAAATATTTACTTGTATCATTAGAACTGAATTAGAACATTATCAAAACTAGTTTGTTGAATTAAAAAAATAAGATACAATCCTAGTTCATATATATTCACCTGATTATAAAAACCATAAAATTTGGCATGTATTAAGAAAACAGTGTTCATTTATATCACTATATCATAAATATTATAATACTTGAAGATGCACTAGGTGCATATATATACTAATATTCTTCACTACCCACAATTATCCTTTCATAGTACTCTTGTTGAACTCCCAGAAGCTAACATTTTTCTTTAGTTGGTAAAGGACCTACTCCTACCCAGGATATCATGTTAAGCACCTCCTACAACAAACAACTGCTGCATATAGTTTTGTCAAATCACCATCCAACTTTATCATAAGACATTACAAAAATAAATCATGAATTTTATTAGATAATTTATACATTCTTGTCATATTAAATAATGGATGACACTAACATAAAAAATGGAATGACACTAACATATATAAAACAAATAACCACAAACTAGCAAGAAATCAGTTCTAATGTGACCAGAAATTCAAAATTTCTGAATCTATGTTAAAACCAAACTCAAAAACAAGAACACATATATGTAGTTATCCTAAATTTGAATTAATTCTAAAGAGTTCTAGTTCCATGTTTCTCAATCTATAAATATAAGCAGCAATAATTATATAATTGGTCGATGCTTTTGCTGGCCAGTGAACACTAAACTTTAAACCAGCCTATCCGAATCTAATTTTGTTATTTTTGGTTCATTCACAGGGACGCCTAATTTTTATTCAAAAAATAGCAAACTGTTTGCAAGAAATATAATCAGATTCAATTATACCTTCAGTCACATGGACGCCTAAAATATACCTTCAATTATACCTTCAGTCACAAGAAATTTTTATTCACAGGGACGCCTAATTTTTGGTTCATTCACAGGGACGCCTAAAATATAATCAGATTTAATTATACCTTCAATTATACCTTCAGTCACAAGAAATTTTTATTCACAGGGACGCCTAATTTTTGGTTCATTCACAGGGACGCCTAAAATATAATCAGATTCAATTATACCTTCAGTCCTACGCGTGGCGTGGCCGTGGAGCGCAGGGTGTGCGTGGCGTGGCCGTGGACGGCAAGGGGTGCGTGGCATGGCCATGGACGGCAGGGGGTGCGTCGGGTGTGGCCACTGAAAAGGCGAGGCTGCTTCTGTGTCTAATGTAGCGCATAGGCGTGGGCGGCGCCAGCGTGGGAGAAGGCGGCGATGCCTGGCGACTAAAAATCTGGGCACTGAAAATCCGGCGCCCGGCGTGGGAGAAGGCGGCGATGGCTGAGCAGGTTTCAATTTTGGGGAGAGCGCGAAGTTGAGAAAGGATGCGGAAGAAAGGTTTGAAAATGAGAAAATGTGAAAATGTGTGTTGAATTCTAAGTAGGGTTTAAATTAAAAATGATATTTTAATTTATTTAAATTAACAAATGAAACTGATAAACAATAGATGACTTTGTCCAAGTGGTCAGTGTTCTATAATTTTCACGGAGGTCATGGGTTCGATTCTGGGGAGGGTTTTTTAATTTAAAGCGGTTTTTAACCGCTGTGTTTTTAATTAAAGATATCAGACTTTTAACAGCGGTTTTTATTACCCGCTATGTTACAGCTCCGCCTATTAACATATAATAGCGGGTACACTTTTAACAGCGGGTTTTTATACTTTAATAGCGGTTTAAAAATTACCCGCTCTTATATATATGATATTAAAAGTGAAATTTCTCATACTGAGTTCTAATTTGAATTTTATTTCAGATCTTATGGTATGGATGTGTGAAACTATTTTGTTGGTCCCGAAACGAGTATAATCAGTGTATGGGGGGGAATACACTGATGTCAGATTTTTCTGAAAGACTCAGAAAAATGCTCTAACACTCTCAGTCAGGAACTCCTGTAGTACTCAGTATGCTGAAGGTCCACAGGGGCAGCAGGGACAATTCAGTAACGAGTCAGATAAGCTGAGTGTGGGTAAAGTGTTCGGAAGCTCAGTAGAGATAACAAACCTACTGACCGCTTGGAAGCTAGTCAGTTGGACCACTATCTTAGTGAGCCAGAGTGAGTGCGGAAAGTGAGCCATTAGATTCTACTCGTTTTAGTTTCTGAAAACATTTTCTCTGAGTTTGCTTAGTAAACTGGTGGTTTAGGCTGAGTGCACAGTATTAAGATTCAGGATGATTGATTCAGTCCTGAATAGAAAAATGATGCAGAATGTTCAGTTTATTATGATGACAGTTATGATCCTGAACAAAATAGTAAATCAGCACACAGGGGACTTTTTAACGTGGTTCGGAGATAACCAACTCCTACGTCCACGACCTGATTTAACAGGAAGCTATCCTCAAAACCCTGAGGATAGGTACTTGGGTTTTACGTGCCAAGGGACACGAGTAGCCAACTTCCTCTCTTAGGAACTGACCCCTGGGCGTTTTACAAGTCCCAGTCCTTCTAACCAACCAATCTCACACCTTGAGTGGTTTGGTATCCTGGTTTCCAACTAAGATAGCTCTTGCAATACAAAACAATGCTAAATAATAGAGCTATCGATCTAAGCAAATACAGAGTGAATCCTACTACAACACTAGGGAAATTTAATTGCAGAGTGTTGTTTATAGTATGCTTTGAATGCTTGGATTGTTGAGAGTTTTCTCTTGGAAATTTCCCGTTTTTCTTGAATGGGTGCAAGGCTCTCCATATTTATAGGTAAGATTCAAAATAGATCCGTTGGAGGAGATCAAATCAAATATTTCCTATTTTAGGCAGATTGCAGGCTAAAAATACTGTTTGACCTACCCACCATGCTTATTCTGGCAAGTTGTCACATCACCTGCAACTTTTGAGACGCATTAAATGCCGCATTAAATGCTGCGCAGACTCCGTGCATGTGTGTCGAAAGATCATTGGCTCTCCGCTATAACGGCTAGTTGACCTTCAAACATTTTTCCTTCCTCGTACATTCAATGCTCTGAGTCTCTTGTTAATAACTCAGTCTGAACGTGTGTTTTAATGGAGTCTTACTGACATTCTCTTTGTCTCTTGTCCCATAGCGTAAATAACCTTTTGCTTTGGACTTACATGATTCAGGTGATCTGAACCACGGCCTGAGTCAGGTCCTATGTGCATTCAGCACAGCCTGATAGGTTATTCAGCCCAGTATATGTAACCTTTTTACTTTGGACTTACATGATTCAGGTAAACTGAACCAAGGCCTAAGTAGGTCTTAAGTGCATTCAGCACAGCCTGATAGGTAACACTTACTCTTCACTGACTAAGTTCTGTCCTGAGTATGCTTAGTGTACTCAGTAGAAGCATTAGTCAATGGTACTTCAGGATTGACTTCAGGATGAATCAGCAGGCTTCGATCTTCAGCTTCAGAACAGACAATCTTCAGCAAGACTGACTGACTCCTTCAGGATGGTTTACACTTCAGACTTCAGTAAATTGGGTCGACTCCAATATTCTTCAGTCTTCAGCATGGTCCTCCTGTACTGAATTTCTAACCTAACTATCCTGAATTATTTTATCCTGAACAACTATACTTAGGCAAATTCATCAGGGGTTTTGGGATCTAATCAAAACACTCAGATTGTCCCAACAATTTCCCCCTTTTTGATGATGCGAAAACCCTTAAGCCAATTCCTATTCATCTATACAATCAACTGACTTAGTCAGTGAGAACAACTCAGTACCACCTGACAAACTAGGTACTTAGTCTATAAGATGAAAACAAGGAATGGGTTAGTACAGTTCTTGATAAGGATTCAGAAAAGTAGATTCAGGAGTCAACAAGAAGTTGTACTCAGGAAAAATAAATAACTTCATTGATTGATAAGAAAATACAAGTATCCTGAAGCTATTACAAAATTTCTGAACAACTAGCTCCTGATCTAGTCTTCATCCTTATTCCAAGCAGTCAGTGGAATCTCGTACATTTCCAGTACCCGGTTCAGGACCTGCTTCATCCTGTTCCGATCAGCAACGACCCCGGCAGCTCGTCCTACTCTGACGACTTCTTCAGAAATTGCTTTCCGGTCCAGTTGCTTGGAGTTCCTAAAGAGTGGAGGAGGGTACTTGATGAATTCCGGAGGAGCTATCTCGACACCTTCAGTATCAGCATGTCTGATGATTTCAGCCTAGAGATCAGGATGCTCCTGTGCCATCCAGTGATGGAGTATGACGTCTTTTTCTTCAGTTAGATCGTCCCATAACCCCACAGCGTAGAATAGGTAGGCCCACCTATTCCGGATCGGAATCCATACCTCCAACATCTCTATTGGAATAAAGTCTTCCACAAACTTTAGTGGAGGATGACTTTGATCTGAACTGACCACAATCTTCCTCTGAGTCTTCATCCGAGATCCAGAAGATACAGATTTCTTCTTCTGAACCTGCGAAGTCAGATACTCATTGGACTCCTTTAGGCGCTGGATGTGACTGAGGAGTGAAATCTCCTTCATCTTTGCTATCTTTTCAGCTTCAGTCATCACCATTTTCTTCTGAGTGGTCAGCTCAGTTTGCATATGTTCCTCCATCTCCTTGTACAAAGGCTCAAGAGCGGGGTCCTCAGACGACCTCAATCTTTTCGGCTCTGAACCTTCAGCAGCTTCGATGGCAGCGATGGACCTTGTCCTTTTTCTTTCCGCCGCTATCAGTTCAGAGGGAAAGTTTTTCTTCTTTGCTTTACCAGTAATGGTAATCTGCTTCTTCCCTTCTTCCCCCTTTTTGGCATCATCGTCATTTATCCGTTTGACAACTTCATCCACTGACTCCGCCAAAAGTGTAAACTGACCATCCATCTCAGTCTGCTTTCCCTGCAATTGCCCAATCTGCCTGGCCATCCCTCTCAGGCCTACACTTAGCTTGTCGACGGCTGAATTGTGCTCAGCTTTTAGCCGTCCTTCAAAGCTCATCATCCGATTGTTCAGGGCAGTGGCAATTGCATCCTTCTCCTGTTCAGACATCTCACTCAGCAGTTCCTCCTTTAGTTCAGCTTTCAGCTTGACCAACTTCTCATCAACCAGTTGATCAACTTTTTCAGACAGTTGTTGATCCAGAAAATTGGCAAGCTTAGTCTCCTACTGAGTCTGTACATCTGAGACCATCTGATTGCAGTTCTGAATGGCATCCTTGGTTTGCTCAGAAATACAAGTGAGGTCTACATTGATTCTAGTCCGAGCTTCCCCAAGGAGATCTATTGCAGCATGCATATCAGTGGCCATATCATTCAGGTCACGGTCCAGTCTGTTCAACTTCTTGTTCAGTAATTCAGAATTTGAACCAACCCTACTAGTTTTTCGCTCAACGAGGATGACCCTCATGTGCAGATTGCCAAGAGCTCGTGAGGAATTCTAAAGATATATTGCTTCGGGTGTAGTCCATTTGCCTTTGACTCGGACCATGCCTGGTGGACCCTCTCCTGAAGCCTCCGCAATCCCGAGTCCCAGGATTGCTTCATCGGCCGGTGCATTGACTCCCTCAGTGCCACCTTGCTGATCATCATCAGCAATCACTACCACCTCCTGCTCAGTTTCCTTTACCTCTCCCTTCTCTTCTTCAGCTTTCTGAGGTTCAGGCTCAGGATAGGTTCGGCGGACTGTTTTGATAAAATCCACCATCTTAATCAATTGATGTAGAGAGTTCACATCAAAATGATCAAAGAGGGCGGCTTCTAATTCTGCAATGCAGTCCCATCCTCTGGACTCTCCTAGCTGACTGAGCTCAGACCATGTAGCGTTTCTGATCATGGCAAAAGTGCGGAGTTGCACAACTTCCTCCTTCTGAGCTTCAGTGAGATCAGGAAATCTCCTTTCCACCATTTCAGCTGCCGCTCCCCTTGCTACTATCTCAAAATCTGAAAGAATATTCACATCGGGCACAGGGAACGGCCATGGTGTTTCAGCCTGAACTGGTTCAGCAGCCTCCTGCTCAACTCCTCCTTCCTGAGCAGGCTCCACCTGATCCAAACTCTGATATGTTCCAGCGATGTTGAGAATCAGTTGATTAGGATCAGGGGATGCAACATCCGAAACAGATGTAATGGGAGCAATTTCAAGAATGGCCTGCGCCTGAGCTGGTTCCCTCCCCGGAGGTGCATGCTGAACAGCTTCTTCAGCCTCTCTCTCTTCCACAAGCTTTTTCTCTCGCTCTTCCACGAGTTTCTTCTCTCGCTCAGCTGACCCTGAATAGAGAAATTTCAGTTTTTGTTGCTTGGGTCTTGAGGGCTTAGATTTCTCCTCTGCTGGCTTTGCTGTATCAGACTCAAAAGACTTGCCTGCCTGAGCCTTGACTCTTTCAGTCATGCTCGCCTGGGCCTTCTTCTTCTGAGTCCGAGGCCTTCTCCTGGTGCCAGCATCATCGGAGTAAGCTCTGAATAGATTGATTTTCGCTGGAATCTCGAGTGATTGGGCCTGATCCACATCACCGAGATCCAGGGTCTCCAAGAGCATAGAAATCTTGGTGCCAAAGTGCATCTTGGCCTCGAATGTCGCCTGACCCTCTGGCGAGTACTTGATTTTGCTGGTCTCAGCCACCAGCATTTGGAGGAAGTAATCCTCCCAGTTAAAGTTGTGCATAGAGGCGTCCGAGATTGCCATCATCGTATAAAGCTTTGGTCTGGAGATCTGCTCCAATCCTCCGGCAATCCCCATCACTCCCTGACTTGTCAGGTCGAAGAAGTGGCGGTTTTCAGTCCTCAGGACTGATTTATTCAGGCCCGACTTCAGGACGACATCCCCATCACATAAGGACTGGAGAAAGTCCTTCTCATTTCCATACACATAATCCACTGGGCTTCGTCCTGAACTGGGAAGATTAAAAACCTCCTTAATCTTCCTCTGGATGTTGAGAGTGACCCATCTTCTGGTCATCTCCTCCTCTCCATCCTTCCCCTTTGTACAGGCGGTTAGGGGTATGCAAGTTTCCCACTCCTGGGACTCCTTCTTCTGCGCCATCTTTAGGTAGAATGCAGCAACAAGTCTCGGGTGGATCCTCTGTGGTCTTGCTGTAATGAATTGCAGAAGACCTGCATTTTTGAAAAGTTCTTGTACAGGCAAAATATCGGGGTGGTTAGAAGAAAAATCCCCATAGGGTTCATAATGAATTTCATTCCTTAGATGGAAAAGATTTCCAAAGAAGGAATCTGCAGATGGAGAAGCCATTGAAGTAATATGAAGAAATGAATAAGGTCGGTTTGCAGAGAGGAATATGTAAGGAAAATATTTAGGTGCATAAAGATTTTAACAACACAATCTTCCCCTATTTATACAAAAATTCGGTTTTAATCGGGTGGCTTAGAAAATAATGACCTATGAGATTCAATGGTCAAGATTGAACAGTGAAAAGCATTTGACTCTTCGGTTTTTCAAAAGTAATTGGTCAAACTTTATCGAAAACTGTTCCCGCCCACAGTGCATTAAATGCACATTAGAGCATGTCCGTATTTAATTCAAATAAATTGTATTAAATAATAACCGAATATTAAAACGAATGGCTGGGATCATTTGACAAATTAAATTGATTTGACAATACAGCAAACAGTATAAGGAAAATGCACGCAAGATCAGATCACTAGATAAAAATCAGGAAACATACCAGTCAGTCAGATTTGTATTCTGACTGATACCACTTATTGCACTATCAGGGTGACAAGCCCTGAGCTCTATGTCCTGAAGCTTAGTCAATCTATACTGATCATCCTTTTTATACTGAATGTTCCCCCTTCAACCATTCATATTCTCTCTGGAATTCCTTCATCCTGAGTCCATATGAGTTATTCCCCCTGACCTTGTGCATTCTTATCAGAGATTCAGACTGAATCACCTAAGCCTGGGTCAAGGAGTCCTAACTCTACTGATAACCCAACAAACCTGGTTTCAGGCAAAGCCTTAGTCAGGATGTCAGCTCTCTGTTTTTCAGTAGGGACTCTCTCCATCCTGATGTCCTTCTTCTCAACATGATCTCTTATAAAGTGATGCCTGATGTCTACATGCTTACACCTTGTGTGTAAGACTGGGTTTTGGGATATGGCAATGACACTATTATTGTCACAATAAATTGGGACTTCAGTGGCCTCTATTTGGTAGTCTCTCAGTTGTTGTTTCAGCCAAAGAATCTAAGAACAACAACTTCCTGCCGCCATATACTCAGCCTCAGTAGTAGATGTTGCAACACTGGTTTGCTTTTTAGAAAACCAAGAGATCAGTTTACTCCCTAGAAACTGACATGTGCCTGTAGTTGATTTCCTATCAAGTCTACAGCCTCCATAATCAGCATCTGAATAGCCAGTCAGTTCTAGGTTGTCATCAGAGGGATACCAAAGTCCTAGATTGACTGCACCTCTCAGGTATTTCAGTATCTTTTTGGCACTCTCTAGATGCCTCTTCTTTGGATCAGACTGATACCTTGCACAAACTCCAACTGCATAAGTGATGTCAGGTCGACTAGCAGTAAGATATAATAAAGATCCTATCAGTGCCCTATATTCAGTCTGATTTACTGAGACTCCTTCTTTGTCAGGATCCAGCTTCTCATTTGTGTTCATGGGAATGCGTGAGACTTTGCTGGACTGAACTCTAAATTTCTGAATCAAGTCCCTCGCATACTTGGACTGATTAATGAAAATTCCGGAGTCAGTTTGCCTGACTTGGAGACCCAGAAAGAAATTCATTTCTCCCATCATTGACATCTCAAATTTCCCAGTCATCAGCTTGGAGAATTTCTCACAAAGCTTCAGATTAGGAGATCCAAATATTATGTCATCCACATAAATCTGAACCAAGAGAATGTCTTCCCCTTTGGTGATCCGGAAGAGGGTCCTGTCCACTGTTCCTTTCACGAACCCGTGGTCTATCAGAAATTGGGATAATGTATCATACCAAGCTCTCGGAGCTTGCTTCATGCCATAAAGAGCTTTCTTCAGGTGATATACCTTATTACCAACTTCGAATCTAGGAGGTTGCTCAACATACACCTCTTCATTCAGTACACCATTCAGAAAAGCACTCTTTACGTCCATCTGATACACTTTGAATTTCCTGAATGTTGCATAAGCCAGAAATAACCTGATTGCTTCCAATCTTGCGACTGGAGCAAAGGTCTCATCATAGTCGATACCCTCGGCCTGAGAGTAACCCTTTGCTACTAGTCTGGCCTTATTCCTGACAACAACATTCTTTTCATCCCTCTTGTTCTTGAAGACCCACTTGGTGCCAATAACATGTTGACGCCTAGGTCTCTCAACTAACTCCCAAACCTGATTCCGCTCAAACTGATTGAGCTCATCTTGCATGGCTAGGATCCAGTTGGGATCAGCTAGAGCTTCCTCTATGCTTGTAGGTTCCTGATCACTCAGGAAGCAACAAAACATAGCGCTTTCACCAAAGGACAACCTCGTCCTGACCCCCTCATTGATATCCCCAATGATATCAGCCAATGAGTGATCATCTAGCCATCGTCTCCTGCTGACTGGAGCACTGGGAGCTACTGACGTTTCATTGCCTGATCCTGAAACATTAGTCTCGACAATAATAGGCAAAGAAGCGGAACGAGCAAGAACAGGGGATACTGAGTCATTTCCTGAGGGTTGACCAATATCAAAGAAATTGTTTCCCCCTACAGTGTTGGACTCAGTAACTGTCTCAGGTGAAGAAGCATCATCACCGACAGTACGTACCTCAGGTTGAGTCTGTCCTTCCGTCTGAGACTCAACATTTTCCGAGGCAAGGGCTTGCTGAGGGTTGGCCTGAAGTCCATCCTGATCTTCATCATCATCATCATCCCATCCCTAGGGAGCACTGGCAAGTTTGATCTTGAATTCAGGATTCTTCAGACTCAGTCTTGTTACCCTTTTGGTAATTCCCTCAGTGTCAGGACTTGGAACCTGTTTCCTATGCACTGATGCAGTCTCATCAAACACAACATGAGGTGTTTCCTCCACACAAAGGGTCCGACAGTTATACACCCTGAAAGCTTTACTGACTGAGGAGTATCCTAAGAAAACTCCCTCATCAGATTTGCTATCAAAGGCTTTCAGCTGGTCTTTCCCATTGTTCAGGATGAAACACTTACACCCAAAAATATGGAAATAAGAGATGCAAGGCTTCCTCTTGTTCCAAGTTTCATAGGGTGTCTGAGCATGTTGTTCGTTCAGCATAGATCGGTTCTGAGTGTAGCAAGCAGTGTTGATTGCTTCAGCCCAGTACTTCTTGGGCAGTCCTGATTCAGCCAACATGGTCCTGGCAGCTTCCTTTAGGGTTCGATTCCTTCTTTCAGCTACCCCATTCTGCTGAGGGGTCCTAGCTGCGGAAGTCTCATGAGCTATACCATGGTTAGCACAAAAGTCAGTTATAATAGAGTTTATAAACTTGGTTCCTCGATCTGAACGGATCCTGACAATGCTCTGACCCTGTTCAGTACTCAATTCCTTGAGTAACTCTGGAAGCTTGACCTGAGACTCCTTTTTGTTCAGCAAGAAAATAACCCATGTGTACCTGGAATAATCATCAACAACAACAAGGGTATATTTCCTACCATTTATGCTGACAGGAGTTACTGGACCAAAGAGATCCATGTGCAGGAGCTGAAGCACTCTGTCAGTGGAGAAGGCTTCCTTCACTTTGAATGAGGCTTTGGTTTGCTTGCCTTCCTGACATGCTCCGCACACGTGGTCTTTGCTAAAAACTTCATTAGGCAGACCATCTACAAGAGAGAGTCTAGAGATTTTGTTAATAATCTTGAAGTTTAAGTGACTCAGACGTTTATGCCAAAGCTAACTGAGCTCAGAGGAGCTCTTAGCGACCAGACAGGTTTCAGGAGAGCTGCTCTTGAAATCAGCAAAATATACATTGCCCCTCCTGACACCTGTAATCTGAAGCTGTAGTGTAGATTTGTCCTTCACAAGACACATGTTAGATGTAAATTCTACACTATATCCTCGGTCACAGAACTGACTAACCGAGAGTAAGTTATGTCTCAGTCCCTCAACATATGATACATTTAGTACATGGACAGAGTTAATAACAAGGGTTCCGAATCCTCTGGTGAAACCCTTAGAGTTATCACCAAAGGTTACCTGCGGGCCTTCTTGAGCTACATAATCCTGAAGGAGATCACGAAATCCGGTCATGTGCCTGGAACATCCTGAGTCCAAGTACCAGTCCTTCATCAGATCCTCCTTCTTCTTTTTGTAGCCCGCAGTGACCTGAAAAGAATCAGGCCTCAGGTACCCATCTCGTATTGGGTCCTACTGAGTCAGCCATATCCTTCGGGATCCAGATTTGTTTAATAATTCTGATAGCATCAGAAGCGTAAACCTGTTTCCCTGAAATATCAACATACACAGTTCTCTTCTTCCTTTGTGCCTGGGAAGTTGAGGGTGTATGGGTGTCAGCTTGAGATACAGGAGCCCTATATTGATTTCTGGGGGTGGGCCTCCCGTTCCTTCTTGGCCTGGGTGCATTGGGCTGAGTTTGATCCCTAGAAGGAGCAGCTCGGGCCTGACCTTTTGGCACTTGAGGTCTAGCCTGAGTGATTCTGGAGTCAGGTCTCCTTTGCCTTTCAGAGGCCACCTGGTTTGTCCTTCTCCTTTGAGGATTAGGACGCTCCTGATGGGCTCTGTGCCCTGTCTGAGAAATCTGGACCTCAGTAGTCCTTGGCCTTGCCTGAGGCCTCCTCTGTCCTGAGTTTCTTCTGCTCTGAACATTTCTAGGCTGGGCCTGAGAAGTGCTGGGAGCAGAATTTTTCCCAGATTGAGGATTCCTAGGCTGAGCCTTGGATTTCCCTTGATCTGTCTTCCCTGACTCAGGATGAGGAGCCTTGGCCTTTCCCTTAGGTTTTGGCCTAGAATCCTCAGTCCTTTGCCTGACAGGTTCAGCAGGCATTTTCTCCTTCCCTTTGCCTTTATTCTGATGAGCAACACTTGAGCTCTTGTCATCAGTTAGGGCAGGGACAAACTTCTTCTGAGAGTTGCTTCCTGAAGCACCTCTCCTTTTCTTGCCTTTTGGGTCTTTTGAGGCATCGTAGCCTAACCCAGCTTTAGCACCATTAGTCAGCTGAGAGAAACTTGTCAACTCATCAACCACTTGGGTAGATGTGTATAACTTCTTCAGCTTAACTTCAAGATGCCCGTTTGTTTCTTTCAGGGCCTCAATTTCAGTGGTGTATTGAAGCACCAACTCTTCATGAGCTTTCTCCTTTGAGATCAGCTCAAGATCCCAAGCAGTTTGCTCAGCACAAATACGAGCTTGCCACTCAGTTTCGAACATCACTCTCAGAGCAATTCGCTCAATCATCAGTTGTTCCTGAGCAAGGAACAGATCCATGTCACGAGTCTCAATCAGCGAGCAGATTACACCCTTCAGTCTTTCTACCTCCAGTGGAGCTTCATCATGCTTGTTCCGAGATGAAGTAGCTCTTCCTGAAGATGTACTAATCTGAGGGCTTCTTCAGTATCTCTTACTCTGAGAGACTCAGTTAACCGATCGTTCTTCTCACTCAGATGTGCATTCACATCCACTGTGTGAGTATGAGTCTCCTGCAGCCTTAAGAAGTCAACCATCAATTGCTCTAGGGTTCTCCTGCTGAATCTGAGCTAAGCTCAGGTGCGTGATCAGGAGAAGAGGCAGAAGAACATACCTCGTCATCTGCCATCAGGCAGAGGTCATCATACTCTTCATCGGAGAAGAGTTCAGGGGACCGGCGTCCTGGGCCATCTGATTCTGAGGAATTCTCAGCAAGCAACGCTCTCCGGTCTGATGCCCTGAGCTCTCTCTTGGCTCTCCGATCCTCTCGCTCATGAGCACTGAGCTCCGGACAATCATACTGATAATGTCCGGTCTTTTTGCAGTGGTAGCACTGATCTACATCAGAAGCAAACTTCTTGTCAGTGTACCTTTTATCAGATGACTCCCTCCTGCTCCCTGATGATCGTTCAGGTTTGGAGCTGGATCTTCTGGGCGCATCATCTCTAATCTTCTCATCTCTTCGTCGCTCAGGCTCATTACGATCCCTCCTGGAATCTGAACCCCTCCTTTCTTCTCTTCGGGGGCTAGATCTCCTGGGGCTGGAGTACCTGCGATCACGGGTGTCAGTATAAAATTTCTTATACCTTCCGAATCGAGAGTTCAGTTTCTCGAATCGCCGTGCCATCAGGCTGTACTCCAAGGCAAGCTCATCTTTGTTCATGTCCTTCAGAGACTTGGAGCCAGATCCAGCCTCAGGCTCAGGAGTAGCTTTAAGAGCCACACTCTTTTCTTTTTCAGGAGTCTTCTCCTCACTAACTTCCTCACTGACAACACCCTTCTTCTTCCTCTTATCGAGGTCGAATTCCAGAGCCTTTAACTCTGAGAATAGGTGAGAGTAAGGAATATTTGTAAGGTCCTAAGTATTCTTCAGCAAGATTACTCCTGTGTCCCATCTTTCAGGGAGACAATTTAGGATTTTAGAAGACATCTCCCTCTTGGGAAACTCCTTCCCAAGGGTTGCTAGCTCGTTCATCATCTTAATGAACCGAGCTTCCATCTGATCGATGGATTCTCCCTCTAGCATCCGGAAGGCTTCGAACTTCCTAATTGCAAGATCTCTCTTATTCTCCTTGATCTTTTCTGATCCCTCACTCATCTCTCTCAAAGTATCCCAGATCTCTTTTGCAGTCTTCAGATGCATGAGTCTGACCGAATTCTCGTAAGAAACGGTGTGGAGTATAATATTTTTGGCAACATTATCCAGTCCGATTTGCTTAATCTGATCAGAATTAAGCGCGGACCTCTCCACCTCTTCATCTCCGGCGGCTGGAACAGGTACATTGCCAGCAACAGGCCAGGTCGTCTGAAGATTTCTCATAAATCTGATTGGGCCATGCTCGATCACCTATGGCATCTGATCATGGATAGAATAGAGATGTGCGAGTACCCTGAATTTCCAATAGTCATAATTGTCAATAGAGAATTCAGGAAGATTGCCCTCGAGGCGTTTAGTACCGGATGCCATGATATGCAGTTTTTCAAAAATAAGATCAGTTCAGTAGACCACCAAAAGTTTATCCTCATAAACTGTTGGTAAGCAAAGTCAGTGGTCTTTTGAACCACCGCTCTGATACCACTTGTTGGTCCCGAAACGAGTATAATCAGTGTATGGGGGGGAATACACTGATGTCAGATTTTTCTGAAAGACTCAGAAAAATGCTCTAACACTCTCAGTCAGGAACTCCTGAAGTACTCAGTATGCTGAAGGTCCACAGGGGCAGCAGGGACAATTCAGTAACGAGTCAGATAAGCTGAGTGTGAGTAAAGTGCTCGGAAGCTCAGTAGATATAACAAACCTACTGACCGCTTGGAAGCTAGTCAGTTGGACCACTATCTCAGTGAGCCAGAGTGAGTGCGGAAAGTGAGCCCTTAGATTCTACTCGTTTTAGTTTCTGAAAACATTTTCTCTGAGTTTGCTTAGTAAACTGGTGGTTAAGGCTGAGTGCACAGTATTAAGATTTAGGATGATTGATTCAGTCCTGAATAGAAAAACGATGCAGAATGTTCAGTTTATTATGATGACAGTTATGATCCTGAACAAAATAGTAAATTAGCACACAGGGGACTTTTTAACGTGGTTCAGAGATAACCAACTCCTACGTCCACGACCTGGTTTAACAGAAAGCTATCCTCAAAACCCTGAGGATAGGTACTTGGGTTTTACGTGCCAAGGGACACGAGTAGCCAACTTCCTCTCTTAGGAACTGACCCTTGGGCGTTTTACAAGTCCCAGTCCTTCTAACCAACCAATCTCACACCTTGAGTGGTTTGGTATTCTGGTTTCCAACTAAGATAGCTCTAGCAATACAAAACAATGTTAAATAATAGAGTTATCGATCTAAGCAAATACAGAGTGAATCCTACTACAACACTAGGGAAATTTAATTGCAGAGTGTTGTTTATAATATGCTTTGAATGCTTGGATTCTTGAGAGTTTTCTCTTGGAAATTTCCTATTTTTCTTGAATGAGTGCAAGGCTCTCCATATTTATAGGTAAGATTCAAAATATATCCGTTGGAGGAGATCAAATCAAATCTTTCCTATTTTAGGTAGATTGCAGGCTAGAAATACTGTTTGACCTACCCGCCATGCTTATTCTGGCAAGTTGTCACATCACCTGCAACTTTTAAGACGCATTAAATGCCGCATTAAATGCTGCGCAGACTCCGTGCATGCGTGTCGAAAGATCATTGGCTCTCCGCTATAACGGCTAGTTGACCTTCAGACATTTGTCCTTCCTCGTACATTCAATGCTCTGAGTCTCTTGTTAATAACTCAGTCTGAACGTGTGTTTTAATTGAGTCTTACTGACATTCTCTTTGTCTCTTGTCCCATAGCGTAAATAACATTTTGCTTTGGACTTACATGATTCAGGTGATCTGAACCACGGCCTGAGTCAGGTCCTATGTGCATTCAGCACAGCCTGATAGGTTATTCAGCCCAGTATGTGTAACCTTTTTGCTTTGGACTTACATGATTCAGGTAAACTGAACCAAGGCCTAAGTCAGGTCTTAAGTGCATTCAGCACAGCCTGATAGGTAACACTTACTCTTCACTGACTAAGTTCTGTCCTGAGTATGTTTAGTGTTCTCAGTAGAAGCATCAGTCAATGGTACTTCAGGATTGACTTCAGGATGAATCAGCAGGCTTCGATCTTCAGCTTCAGAACAGACAATCTTCAGCAAGACTGACTGACTCCTTCAGGATGGTTTACACTTCAGACTTCAGTAAATTGGGTCGACTCCAGTATTCTTCAGTCTTCAGCATGGTCCTCCTGTATTGAATTTCTAACCTAACTATCCTGAATTATTTTATCCTGAACAACTATACTTAGGCAAATTCATCAGGGGTTTTGGGATCTAATCAAAACACTCAGATTGTCCCAACATATTTTTTAGGATTTAATAAATTTTGGATTGTGTGTGACAGGATTGCTTCTGAAATTGTATCTCAGATTTTCAAGACTATTTCTCTAAGATAGCTCTCCATCGTTTCTCTTTTTAGGTCTTTCTCTTCGCCCTGTCTCTCTCTTTGTTTAAAGGCAACTTGACTAGTCATGTTAAACAATTGAAAGAAGTCTTAGATGATGAGAAAATTTGTTTTTCATATATATGCGTACACATATATCTATGCACATGTTTTGTTCGAGGAAATGTTTCAATAAAATAGGGTGTGTTTTAGCTTTTTTTATCCTCTGTAAATTGCATACACATATACTTAAGAATAACTAAAAATAATTAAGCATAGCATAATTAAGCAAGTAAAGCAGTTTGTCTCCATGTGCATAATTAAGCATGTAATTCAATTTGCCTTCATCCATTACCTATAGTTATTAGTCATCTCTGTTTACTGAAATTGGGATTCTAGTATTTGAATACTGGTGATTCAAGCAAGAGCTCTCAAATTAGTTTTGACTTATTTAACTTAAACTAAATACACATAAGTTTTCTCCCCTTAATCACTACAAGTTTCAATAAAGGATTGTATTACTGCACTCAACGCACATAACTCATTTCAATAAAGTGGTGTGTTTGAGAGTGTCAATATTAATTAAGTGATTGAGAAGAATCCAACTTTAATTTATGTGATTCTCTACACCCCATATGGAGGAATCTTAGTTGTAAATTCTTGGAAATCCATATCAGACTTTTCCAAAGGAAAGGGTGTGATGAGGGTGGCATACCAAAATCTTGTAAGAAAACAATTCTTATATTGCTGTCGTGAGAATTGTCCTGGCCGGGGTGAAAAGAAGCAATTCATGTAGTATATATAGGGCATCAACTTTATTTTGTATGCAATTAGTAGTGTCATTAAAGGTTATTTATCTAAATATAAAAAATTACAGTGTAGCAAGCAGCATGCAGTAATTTATCCTTTTTAATTCATATTCACATTTTTTAATTCTGGTTGCTGTCTTTTTTAACCTCAAAGTGTGGTTATACTCCTTGTTGAATCAAACAATCAGATTTGGTAATGTTTCGATGAATTAGGTATCTAGACGCATTGCATTTTCGTGACAAAATGTTGTTAATTTTATATTATCTTAGTTGGAGTATGAATTGAAAAGAGATTGTAGATAGAATTTCATTGAAACAATCTTATAGTTTCATTACTTCTATAACGACATAGGAGCATTAGTAGTGAAACAATCTTATTATTGTTGTTATGAATGCGCTCATCTATAAATTTAGAGTTTTGAAACTTCTAATTATTCTTCATCTTATAGGCGTTTATCGATCTGGGTCTTACTGCATAGCTATTCTCTATTGTGACGTGTACCACAGGCTTTTTTGCTCTAGTAGCTCATCACAGCAGGTACCTCTATTTTTCTGCCTATTATTTTTTATTTTCAACCTTTCTAGTGGATTAGATTAAATTGTCTTCTGATTTAGTTGAGATGTGTCTCTACATAGGTTGTATTATTTTTGGGATGTGTCCCTGTATGTTTTAGGGTTGTATCTCTGCATGTTTGAGGGCCGTGTCCCTAATTATTTTATGTGCTTAGGATTGCATGCCTATTTTTTATCAGATTGTGTCACTACTTCCTTTTGGTTGGTGGAATCCTTGCCGGATAAGTATGAATTTGTGTTACTTTGTGCTACTATTGTCCTTAAATTTTACCATAATTATTTGTAATTTTAATTCACTATTGATCATATGCAAGAGATGGACAAAGGATGGATATCCAAGGATAGGTTGTCTATAGAGTATCGTCTAGGAGTAGATGAATTCATACGCTATGCAAGTGAAAATGTGAAGGATATTAATGATATGTCATGTCCTTGTGCAAAGTGTGGAAATTTGAAGAGGTCTACATCTACTCGAGTAAAAGCACATTTAATGTGTAATGGTGTAGACAGACAATACAAAAAATGGGTGTGGCATGGAGAAAAACCCAAACTATATTTTGTAATTATTTTCAATGGATTTTATATAGATACATATTTTTTTTGTAGTTCCCAAAAACTGCATCTTACTCCATGAATGAAATGAATCAAGTGCGGCAAGAATGGGCTGAATGCATTCTGTCGTATGTGTATGAATAGATCAAGGTTTGTTCTTCGTTGTGTTTTAGCTCTTAATATATCCTATTTATCAATGATATTCAGTGTAGGTTTTAGCAAATATGTTTACATGTTATATATGTTGGTGAACTTGTGAGTTGCTTTAGTTTGAGTTACTCCTTATTTTCTTGATTTTAATGTATATTAAAATTTTAATTGGAATTCAAAATATACACGTATGGTGATTTATGAAGCCAATAGTTATATATTATGTGTCTTGCTTCATTATTGATTTTTTGGCTTACTAAAATATTATATGTTTTCAATGTAGCTAGTGATGAGCATTGAAGAAGGTGCACGAATGTTGAAGGTAGAGACATTTTTTTTGGTTGTGGAACATGCATGAACAGTGATGGTAGTGGAATTTTTGTAAACGAATTTGGTAGACAATGTTTTAGAACCGTAGTGTATCTTGTGATTTTAGAACCGTAGTGTATCTTGTGATTTTATTATAATTTTATGCTACAACAACATTAATTTTGGAATATACGACGATCATTAAATGTTGTATAAACAACTAAAGACAACGGTCGAAAATGGTTGTACATAAATTTATTTTAAGCTACAACTACATTTAATATGTACAAAGACAACGGTCGATAAAACATTGTAAAAATATACAGGCAACGGTCGATAACTGTTGTCTATCAATTCAGTTTAAAATACAATTACGTTTAATTTATAAAAAGACAAAGGTCAATAACCGTTGTTGTCTATCAAAATTTATAATGATTTTACAACAACTTTTTGTGAAATACAACGGTTTATGACCGTTGTATAAAAACATAAACCACAACGGTCCAAAAATGTTGTCTTTCCATTGTTCAACCGTTGTAGATGGGACCGTTGTAGTAGGTATGTGCGTATATACAACGGTCTATGAACGTTGTAATACATAATAAAGACAACGGTCATAAACCGTTGTCTATACTCACCTACCTACTACAACAGACCGATCTACAACGGTTTGGATTATGGAAAGACAACGGTTTTGAACCCTTGTCTTTCAATGATTTTCTTGTAGTGACATGATCACTGGTGGCCAATACCACAACAGTGTGGTCCTGAAACCTAATTTATTGTGGCCGCGCACGGTCCACTTATTAATCAGGACCACTGGTAGCCTTTCGCTATAAATTAAAATGCGATCATGTAACCTGCTTTTATTTTCTCGTAAAATTGTCATTTCACATTGTGGGGAAGATTTACTAAATTTGTAAATCATCCGCACAGAATATTATTATTATCATGCATTCGTGTAAGTATCAAATATGAGCAATCCACATAATGCAAATATACACATCACATAATATATATATATATTCTATTTTAATTCTCAAGTATAATATTTATTTATTTATTTATCTATTATTTTGCTTATTTAGTCGAGTCCAGAATATACCAGCATGACGAATTAAATGCATAACGAATCACCCACCTTTTAACTTTTAAAGATAAAGTTACAAACTTTCTTGAAATAGGATTTGAAACTTAGGAGCATATAGACACGTCCGAGCTCTGACTTGGGCCGCACTTCACCTAGCACGATTTTCTTACATCTTTAGTGATCATATTTATTTCACATAATTGTTCTTTCATTTGGTTAATCCATTTAGGATTTTCGATTCTTCTTTTAGTTCAAAGACTTTTTATAAAAGCTTTACTTCTTTCTTATAAAATGCAACATATAGTCGATCATAAATATTCATAAATTTAACAAGAACATCAAGCTTTATTTCTTTAAACGGTTTTAGAAAACTAAAATGTTGATTTAAATGTAAATCAATTATACATTTAAATTATAAGTTCTAGTACATTTGTGTTTATTCGAGAGCACAATAAAAATTACATACTTAGATATATTTACATATAAACAAGTATATAACATAATTACACACTTATATAACAACAAACATTTACTGGAATAAATACTCGTCAAAAGATCAATTAAATAGTTCATAAGTTCAACACGTTCTTGAATAAATAATTAAGCTTGCAGATAACTAATAAATTAAACAGATAAGTAAATTGAAGCATGTAGATTATAAATTGACTTAAAAATAATCTGAATAAATTTAGTTTGTGAGGTTCTTTTTATCTTAGTCCTTTAACTTTTCTATAACTTTCACAATTTTATTATAAGCATTTAAACTACAAAATAAAACACAATAACTTGTAGAATTGTATATTAACATACATGGAATAAGAATATATTTCGAGTCTTAAAAGAAAATAAGTTTAAGTATAAGTCTTGTCAAGTTTGACATAAATAAAAAAACGTCGCAACATGTTTTACAGTTATTCAGACACTTTTCAAATTCATAGTTTTTATTATAATAACACATAAGCATATATACTACATAAATATGATTTGTTATAATACTAAAAGAACATGAAAAAAGTTATATCTTCATTTTTTTCTGAAAATGGTACAATGTTCCCCTGCATTTTATTCTATTTTCAAACATTTATTTCTCCTAAGATATGGATCCTATGAATGTCAAATTTCGCAAACTTATACTACTCCGGCTCAAGATTATCAGCATATTTTTATTTTATTTTATTAACAAACGAGGTAAGAGATATACATGTTCAAAGTAGCTAGTTTGGACCTTACATAATTTACCCCTAAAATCTTTCCGCATGTTTTCAGCTACTCCATTGCTTCTTAGTCTAAACGAAATTAAATTAAAAATACTTATAAAGTTCCAAAAATTATAAAATTAAACATGGTAACTTTTAACAAGTTTAAATCATGATAAAAGTTTTACTTCACAGAAAAGGATTCATTCAACATGATAACTCAAGCAAAACGTTGACAAAGGTACAGTCTGGACACATGTTTTTCAAAAATCGGTATCTCCTCAGGATCAACTCTAAAAATCACAAAACTTTGGAAGAATATATTATACTTGAATTATAACATCCACACAAAATTTCATAAATTTCTGGTCGCTAGAAATATAGAAATCAAGCCAATTAATCTAGGCATCACCGAAATCGTTTGAAGCTGAACACATCATTTTCAGAAACTTATTTCTCTCGATTCCTAAGTCTGATGATCACAAAAATTACACAGGTTGTAGTTCATCATTAATATATCACTCAGTAAAAATATCAAGAATTTATCATGGCTGTAAATATGAAAAACGAAAGCTGAAAGTAGCTGCT
>JAPKLY010000201.1:0-129526 GCA_026898435.1 Prunella vulgaris
ACTTCCATTGTTTGTTCCTTAACCTCGGACGTTAATGTGACCTCCCCATCTCCCCATTTGAATTGCATTGTCCCCTTGCCATAATCTGAAATAACCTGCCCCAATCCCTCTAGCCACTGTACTCTCAACACCAAATCTGGCCCAACTAATGGAAGGGCATAAAGGTCGGCTGTAATGGTTACCCCTTGAACCCGTATAGGATCATTCTTATATATAAGGTTGCAAGTCAATCCTTCTCCACTTGCAACCCGCACATGGAATAGTTCAACCGGGTGGGCCTACAGATTCAATTTCCTTGCCATGTCCTGGTTAATGATGTTGTGCGAGGACCCATTGTCTATTAGAATGATAACTCGTCGTTTCTTCACCCATGCATTGAGTTTCATAGTCCGTGGCCCGTGCGTGCCAGCGATGGCATGCACCGATATTTCCGCATCCTCAATCTCCCCTGGTTCCTCCATAAGGGTTTCCCATTCGTTCTCCTCATCTACTGGTTCTATGAGGAACGCTTGCATAGTTTTGCACCTATGTCCTGGTACAAACTTCTCATCACAATTAAAGTATAGTCCCTTTTACCGTCGCTTTTGCATTTCTTCCCAAGGTAACCTCTTGACACCAGCAGGTATTGGTTTACTTGCAACCCCCAGGCTGCTATGCGTATTGTTCCCAATTCGCCCTCTAGCGTCTCCTACTGTAATATTCATTCGTCGTGCTTCCGGTCGGAAATTTCTCCGAGTAATACTCAAGTGTTCTTCCCTAATTCGGGCTATCTCTACTGCTTCCAGATATATTTTCGGTCGATATACCCGGACCTCTGCCGCCAATTCGGGTTTCATCCCCCCGATGAATGCTCCAATCAATGTCTTCTCCGGCCAATCTTGCACTCGACTTGCCAGCTTCTCAAACTCTTTTTGGTATTCCCAGAGATTGCTCGTCTGCTTAATATAAGATAGGGCTTCGTTATAATCCGTGTAATCGGATGGTCCAAATTTTGCCAATAACTCCTTTTGGAAATCCTTCCATCGCACTACCCTCCGCTTCTTGTGATATACCTTGCTTATCCATTGCCACCACATATTCATTTCGCCCTCTAAATAGTATGCTGCGTATTGTACCCTCTCTTCCTTTTTTAATTTCGTTGAGCGCAAAATATTGATCAACACGGCTAAGCCACAAAATTGGGTCGTTACCATTAAAGGTCGGGCATGTTAGTTTCGGTAGATATTTCTTCTGATCGTTCCTCCGATCAATTCCCCCTACCCTTGCCGAAAGGTTGGATTGATCTCGCCGCTCTCAATTTCGGTCTCCGATGTATTAGACGAATCGGATGGTGTACTCGCTCTTCTTGACCTGGGTGTGTGTTGAATAAGTTGTTCCATCTGCTGCCCAAGTTTTCTGATTGTTTGGACGAGTGCTTCGATTTTTTCCTCCATATTCGTTACCCCTGCTTCGACGGCTTTCGAACGTGCTTCGAGTGATTCGATTCGATCACGATGCGTTCCAGCCATAGTCGTGATTCACTGATCCTCTCAATGAAAGCACCAATTTGATGCGAATCACGATGTAAAAACACCAAATCGGACCCTAGCTCAGGCTAGTAAGTCACGATTGAGCAAGAAATCTTGCGGAATAAGAATTTGATTATATTTTTGATGATAACCCTCCTCAAGAGATTACATCCCTTTAAATAATTTCAAGAATTCGAATAAATCTAATCTTCAACCCTAACTACCTCCTAATATCTCGGTGTATAAAAATAACAAATATCTTGCAACTAGATAAAAGATAAAGGACTGAAAGTTATCTTACGGATTAACGCAAATATCATGGACGTTCCATAAAGATTCGGCTGACTAGGCTGCGTGAGCCTCTCCTCATGCGTTTGGGCCTGGGCCTGGTTCATTTTGGGTTGCTGGGGTTTGGGCCGCTTTGATCTTGGCCCGTCTTGCTCGGTTATATGCATTCTTCAGTCCACGGGCCTCATTCGCAACAAAGTCCTAGTCCTTCCCACTTCACCAACTCACTACTTGAGAGGTTTAGCTTTCAAAGGTTCCAACTAAGGTGTGATAATTCTTACAATCAAAACAATACTAAAGATGGATTATCACTGCTAAGCTAATACAGAAAAAATTCTCTCACAACACTAGGGAAATTTAACTTGCAGAGTGTTGCTTGCTTGAGTAATTTGAGCACTTGAATCTTTGGTTAATCTCGACTTTGAAACTTCTCGTAATCTTGTTTGGGTGCAAGGTCTTTTGTATTTATAGGAGAATTTTGTAGTAGATCCGTTGGAGGAGATCAAAATAAATCTTCCTATTTGGGTAGGTGGCAGCCTAGAGATGTGACGTTTATTTTTAAACATGTTTTTTTCGTGAAAAGTCTTCTGGCGCCGCCTTCGACTGCAGACATTTAATGAGGATGTCAGATTCGTACATAGGTGTCTTCATCTTACTGGTTGTTCTTCAAATGGCTAGTTATTTATAAGACTTTAATGCTTCATCGTACCATTAATACTCTGAGTGATTTGCAACTCAGTTCAGGTATAAATGTTATCTTTATTAGCTCTTCTGACATTTTCTTTGACTTCAGTCTCAGCATAAATGTTGTCCCAAATCTTCAGTAGCTATTTCCTTCAGGAATTACAAAGTGTCAGCTGATTGACCACTCATCCTGAATACTCAGGCTACTTCCGCCTTCACTGAAATACACTGTCCTGACCGCGCTTAGAAACAGTAAGTAAAACATCAATGATCTTCTCAGGACTGTCTTTAGGAATACTCGATCTTCAGGAATTTTCAGGATGATTTCTATCTTCAGGAGTCTTCAGGATGGTTCCCCCCTGAACTTGATCTTCAGGATGGTTCCCCCTGAACTTGATCTTCAGGACGGTTCCCCCTGAACTTGACCTTTGTAAGTATAAAAAGTATAATCCTATTTTAAACTATTCGTGACCCTATACAATCCTGAGTTTGTACTTAGGCAAATCATATTTTCAGGAATTTTGGAATCTGAATAAAAACTCGGTGAATATCCCAACAAAATCATAGAAAAGTTCTTTATGCAACACTTAATATTTTGGAAATTTCTCATATTGACATAGTTGACATTATTTTGCAGGAAAATTTACGATTTATTTTCAAAGAAACTGAGAATTTACAGATATGATTTCCATGTTGACATGCTAACATGTTTGCATTTTACATTTACTAAAAAAGTTTTGAAAAAGAAGACATTCCCGCATTCTATTGTAGTTGAACATCAAATATTTTTGGTAGATACATTCCACTAAAGGCCTTGGAATTGAAATACAACTGCATTAAGGCACATCACAAAATATGAGTACTATTTTTTTTTACTTGAAAGACAAACATGAGAACTAATTATATGATCTTGATTGGGAACATTTCTAATTATAACAATTGCTATCAAAGATGGTGGACAATGATTGAAATAAAGGTGTTGTGAGGTTCTTTGCCACTTTTTATATTGTGCGACCTTAATGTGGTTAACAAATTGATAGTTGCTCAATTTCTTGAGAAGTTGTCCAGTGTTACTTTGGATCATATCGAGGTATTCTTGAGCATCCTGCAATGACCTACGCGTTACAAGAGGTTGAAGATCATTTTGCTTAAGGTAGTTTTTTTATTTTCTGGTTAAACATGTTTTTGTTTTCTATATAGACAATGAAAGATGAAGTTGAAAGAGAACTACGAGGACTCCTGATCAGTTTGATGGATTAATAAAGTTTTGATGGAATGCACTATGCCTAATTATGAGATGGAGAGAAGGAGAAGGTCTGGTGTATTTATTTTTCAGATATCACTCCATAATGAACTTGGATGCTCTTCAGATTTGTGCAGTCAAAATATGATTTTCAAATGCTTTCCTAGAATTTCCGCCAAATATTTAAGTCTTTGAGTTAGCATTTTTTATTAAATTCACTATAATACTAAGTCAACTATCAAAGACTAAAAAGCAAAAAATATATTTTAGACTATTGGAATACATCTTTGCTACCCTTTATTCATCAGAATGTCTTCAGTGAGTATATAATTTAGACTATTGGTGAATTTGAGAATACTTTATTCAACTGGCAAATGTGTCTGCTAAATAGTTGCTTGATTTTCTTTGTTCTTTTAGATGAGTATCTGCAATCCAAAATTAGAATTATGCGACAACAAGTCAGTAATATGAAACATCTAAATCGAAGATCTTCGTAATAGAAACTACTATTTCTATCCCATGCTTTCTTTCATAGTAGTGAATGACACAGTTTTTCAATTAAAAAAAAAGAGAGTAAGTATGAAGTTAAATAATAAAATAAAGTAAGCGTGTGTTTATTTATTTTTGTGAGTGGAACATCAAAGGTACGCCGGGGATAACAGGCTGATGGTACTCCCAATAGCTCTTATTGACGGAGTCATTTGGCACCTCGATGTCGACTCATCACATGCTGAGGTTGACGAAGGTCCTAAGGTTTAGTTGTTCGCCGATTTAAGTGGTACGTGAGTTGGGTTTAGAATGTCGTGAGACAATTCGGTTCCTATCTACCGTTGTATTTATATTTGGAGTGGGAAAGAAATTGTGCGAAATCCAAATAAGTCAAATGCGAACATAGTTGTGGGCGGAAGGAGTATTTAAAAAGGTAATATTGTGTAAATTCATTATAATTATATTTCACAGATGAACAATTAATTGAGCATAAACATTAATATTTTATGTTTATTATTATGACATAACTACTAGAAATCAATATTATACTACTTATTTATATCTTTAGTTTTACAATATAAAAACTTTTACTCTTTTTTTCCCGCATTTGAGTTACTCACCTGTGAAAATAATTTCATGGTTTGAAATCGATATCATTATATACAATCATTGATATCATAATATTTTATATTATAATTTTAAATTATAAATTTAATGTTTTATGATAATGCATATTACAATACTGGTGAATAACTAGTCATAATAGTCTATGAAATATGATACTTATACAATTTTTATAACACATTTAAACTTTTATGCATTATACAAACTTGCAAAAGTATCACTTTATAGTTTATATATAAGACATTTCGTACAAATCCTGCTCTATCACATAATATTACTTTTCAAGACAACCCCATTTGATTCATTCTCGTTCCAATAATCATCTAATCTCAAAATGTCAAATAATCGTTTACAAGTTCTGTCTATATATGATTTGATGAAATGGGACACTAACTAGCTACCTATATACAACAAATGCAGTATGCATGTTTTCACACGAACGAACATGCATCTGGTCAATTATATTAATAATGCTGCAGGCTGTATGGGTAGGCGAGGGACTAGTCATCATCATCTTCTCTGGAAGTTGAGGATTTTGACAGAGATGGCGAAAACACCGAAGAAGAGAATGTTGAATCCAACAAGCACAACAATGGTAACTCCGACCATTCCTGAGTCGAAACCAAAATGGTCATGGATGAATCCCTTTACTGTGCCGTTAAATGCAGGCTCCACAATTATTGTGTCTACAGCGCCAAGTTGGGAAGTGATGATGCCCCGTAAACTCCATGCAATGGGACAGATGTAGTAGAACCATATCCACCATCCTGGGATGCTCTGTATCAATCTCAATCAGTTAGCTTTTACACATTTTTTATGTACTTCCATTCAAACACAAAAATAAAAATCTACATACATATACTCCCTCCATTTTTTCTTTATAATTTTTTCACTGATTGTTTATTACTCCTATCGCAAAAATAAAAATCTACATACATATATTTCCTATCGCAAAAGTTAAAAAGAACAAAGTTGGAGAAACTGCATTTAATCTCTATTGGAAAAACAAAGGCGACATACGTTTTGGTATAATATTTTTTCATAAGCGACAAATAATTGAGTTGAAACAAATGGAGTAAAATCTAATGAGGTGATCTCGCACCGTGCCCCCTTAAGGTATGTATACCATGTGCACCGTACGTTATTAGTCAGCAATATTAAATCTTATAAGCGGCAATATTTAAATTTTTTTATAATGGTATTAATTATTTACACTCAATAGTATATAATAGTGGTGTATGATGCACAAGATGCACATAATACCTTATCATGCATGTTCAAAGGAAGTTTGGATTACGTATGGAGTGCATGTACATGACTAACCGGTTTTGGGACAAGGAAGCCCGAGAGGAGATTCCAGAGTGAGTAACATGCAGCGGAAACAACAGAAGCAATATGTTGATTTGGAGTGAGTCCAACCACCATCATTCCGTAAAAGGTGAAGTACGTGAATGTAAGAAACATGAACACCAGATACATAAAAAATTTGCCTGCACTATGCAAAACACATGCATCATTACAAAGTAACATACGTTGAATCAATATATTTATATATATATATATATATATATATATATGTAGTAGTACTCATGTGTCCTAACATATGTATTGCTATGCATTTGGTACGCACAACACTTTCTTCAAATGTAAAAAAAGAAAAAAGTCTACAGTCTAAATGTTGCATTATTTAGCAATAAAGGATATTAATTAGATGTCTAGAGCATCAAGTAGATGAATGATTGACTAATAATGTGGATGAAAGAATACAACCCTCCAATATATACATCAGTATGTCTAAGTACAAAGCATTCTAATCATGTAGTTAAATTGTTGAAACAAATTATACTATTACAATTAAGGGTGACAATTCGTGTTTTGTGCATGAAGTCAAGATATGACATGATAAAACTATAAGTACAAATACGACACAATACATATATGAAAATTTGTGTGTCACGACAAGATGAGGGAAAAAAATTAGAATTCACATTATAATAATATACGTTAATATATGAAATACATATGACGCACAACAAGAAAAAAAAGTAAAATATCCAAAGATTAATAATACAATACAAGGTCTTATGTGATCAAGTTTTATAGTATATTAATATCATTAGATGTACTCACGATACCATTGCATGCATCCATTGATACTATTAAATTTGTAAACTAAAATCACTGTATAGAATGTTGGTATTGGTGAATATATCTATAATATGAGTTTCATAATTCATACTATAAGTAAGTTTCACAGGAGACGTAATCATATTACAAAATATCAAGTCCATAAAAAATTGAATATTTTCTTGAACTTAATTGGACTAACAAGAAAATGACAAGAAATTTTCGTCTCCTTGTCATGTTGACAAAATACTAACACAAATACTTAATCATAATTTTCGTGTGGTGGTGTTATGAAATCAGTACTTCATATGTACGTATCCTATTGCACAAACACATTCATGAATAGTAAAGGCATCATCTCTCTCTCTCTCTCTCTCTCTCTATATATATATATATATATATTAGAATTCAACGGTTCTAATTTGAAGACTACTTCATCTAATTGATTATGGTCAGGCTGTCCTAATAACCTCATCATGTGCTATATACATAAAAGAGGGAGGGAGAGAGAGAATGAAGTCACCTGTGAGCAGTGCCTTGACATGTAAGTGTATAAATTATTGTGGTTATACAAAGCAACTTTGACATAAAAAAATAGGGTAGAGAAATTCTTCTAACTGAAATGCCAACAAGATGACGGCTGGTAACCAAATATGCCTTCCAATGAGCCCTTCATCAAGCCTTTGACGCCGCAAGTAGTTGCTTCCCATTCGCCAACTTGATTTTAACCAAATTGATAAACCCCATGTTCATCAATATTATCTATTTCCCCTAGCTACTAGTCTTATTGAATTGCTTAACAAGAAAGCCATAAATCATTCCTACAAATAAGGACATTGATTGATACTTCAACACCTTTTTCTAGACTCTAGAGGTTAGCAGTATATAATCACTATCACTTGTGCAAGATTGAGATGCATTGAGCTGAAAAAAAAAAAAAGAGAAGATGAAGGAAAAAACAAAGATGGCTGTAAAAGATGCCAAAAATGTAGCAGCCATATTTGGAGTGAGTGGCCTGGTGGGAAAGGAGCTTGCGAGAATGCTGCTTTCGACTCATAATTGGAAGGTCTACGGGGTAGCTCGTCAGCCAGAGAACACGAAGGAGGAAAGACACGGATACTATTTCATTTCGTGTGACCTTCTCGATCCTTTGAAAACACGAGAAAAGCTGTATCCTCTAGATGATGTGACCCATATATTTTGGGTCACATGGGCTAGCCAGTTTCCTCTGGATAGCTCTGAGTGTTATGAGCAGAATATAACAATGATGACTAATGCCCTCAATGCCATTCTCCCTAAGGCTAAGTCTCTGAGGCACATATCACTCCAAACGGGAACCAAACATTATGTATCATTGCAAGGATATGTGTCCAAAGAAGTCAGCTACTACGATGAGCAATCACCAAGGGCAGATACACGGCATAACTTTTATTATGCCCTTGAAGATCTGTTGCAAGAAAGATTGCCTGGTTACAGTGTGGCATGGTCTATTCATAGGCCAGGATTAGTCATGGGTTGTTCTCAAAGATCTCTGTATAATTTCATTGGAAGTATTTGTGTTTATGGTACAATCTGTAAGTATTTAAACCTCCCGTTTGTGTTTGGGGGTTGTAAAGAATGTTGGGAGGAAATGTACATCGACGCCTCAGATGCTCGTCTCGTGGCAGAGCAGCATATCTGGGTCGCTACGAACAACGATCAAGTCCTGCAGGGGCAAGCTTTTAATGCAATAAACGGCGAATACTACACCTGGAAGAAGATCTGGCCTGCTATTGGTGCTAAGCTAGGGGCTAATGCACCAGAAAAATGCTCGTTTTCGGATGAATTCATGTTTTCCTCAGCTATGGCTGATAAGGGAGGTGTTTGGAAGGAAATAGTAGTGAAAGAGGGGCTTGTAGATACTGAGATGAAGGATTTGGCAAACTGGGAATTTCTTGATCTTCTTTTTCGATTTCCTATCAAGATGTTGTGCACTCGTAACAAGATCGATTTGACAGGATTCGAAAACAAGTACCATGTTTTGGATTCAATGTGTTATTGGATTGATGTTATGAGGAAGGATAAATTTATTCCTTGACATCAAAAGAGTGATATATGTGTATTAATGTATAAATTTATTTGGGATTCTAAAGATTTTTAGATGAATGGGTATAAACAAATATGGATGGGATTTTATGAACTCTTTGAATGTGTTTCTTTTTTTCATTGATATGAAGAGATTTGCCCAAATTACATAACTTCATAGCTATTATATTTTATAACTTATATTAATATTAAACAAACAAAACCAACTTTAATAAGAGAAATTATAAAATTGTTTTAATGCTCAACAAGAATTAAGCCCAAAGTCTCGTGTTTTGAGAAGGTGGCTCTTCCCTTGTTTTACTCATCTTGTCTGGGTAGTCAACTACGAATATTTAATCTATTTTACATATTAAAGTTATCTAACGTAAAGAATCGGCAAGTGCAACTCATGCAAAAGAGTGAGAACATAAAAAAGGAATTGCTCATAGAGGCTACAATTTTTTAAAATACTGTTCATAAGTTAATCATATTGAGCAGTAAAAATTGGGTCATTAAACATATTACAGGAAATCTAAGTGTAAAAGAGCAATTAATGGCTTAACTAATCACAGCTCACTATTCCATAATTAATTCATATTATCAATTAATCAAATATTACGTGCTAACCCCCCAATTTTTTTTATACAGAGCCAACCAACCCGATGATGTGAAGCTGCCACGTAAGACTACTCATCAAGACTTTTAATGGTAATTCTACATGTTCTATAATCATGTTAATTTCAGAGGAAAATACTGTCCGACTCCGTAGGAAAACTCTAAGCAGCATTAATCGATATTCTAACTAAGCAATACAATAAATAATCATTCACAAATTCCGCAGAGTTTAGTTTCAGAGACAAAATGAATCAGACATATAACCAGAAAGGAATTGCATCAACTGAGTAAACAATTCCAGTAAAAGTTTGGACAAAGTATACAATGGACCTGTTTCACCGTAAAACTGGTTTAGAACATTTGTTGTTCGTTAAAATATATTATTTTGATAATAATACTGTTTAATGAAAACAATGTCGTTTAAAAATGCACTTGAATTTTACGGTGAAACTGGTTCGGCTTATACTTACTCAACAAGAATATAAAATGGTATGCATGCATACCTGCTGTTCTCTCGAAGTTTATCATGAAGTATGTAATGATACCATAAATTATTGTCTGCAACAAAATATAAGGAATCTCCACAGCACCCTGCAGGAGTTGAGATTGATCATTCTTTACCACAATTTCTTTGAATACTACACCTCGCACATCAAATTGGACTAAACGAGTCTCTCAAATTATGCAATTTTTCTTGATGAGACTTTATGATAATGTAAGTACCACGACAATTGATCAGTAATCTATTTGTTCAGACTTACTTGTTAAGCCACAAAATTGCATTGTAAGAGCAGAGATAAGATTCGAGTGTCATAAAAATTCAAATGAGTCGAAAGAGCATTGACCTGTGCTAATGCAAAAGGAAATGGAGAGTACATCCCGGCTGCTTTCTCCCTGTAGAATACTGTCCTCTCAATAGATACTACTGGTTGTACAGAAGATGAATTGTTGACCCCAAGAAACAACGCAGCTGAATAAAGGGCCCCCATCACAACAAACAAATTTTGGGTTGAATCCCTGAATATACATTTGGAGTACTATTAGATTAATGATCTTGAGCTATTTGTATGTCAATAAAAAAAACATTTATAAGATATCTACAATCTACTTCATTGCATTTCAATCAACGGTGTATAACATGGGATCTTGTCCGAATTTCTGCTGTCAAATTTTTGGCTACAAGGTGAATTGTATTATAAGGCAATTGGCATTATATTGCTATATTACCTTTTTGAACCGATATTCCAAAAAACAGAGCCGAGAATAAGAGCGCTGAGTGTTGTAAAGAACAATCTCACGGCATTGTACGATGGACTCCTCCAATACACAAGTTTTTGCTTCCAGAGACATATTCTGAATTGAGAAATTGGATCTTTAGAGTATGTTGAATTGAATTTCAGAGGCTCTGAATGTTCAGGTGGAACACTAAGACTCTGTATAGAAGCTTCAACATCCCTGAATTCAAAATCAAATAATCTTCTGTTAAGACTTTTACTAACAAAAAGAAGACCAATTATAATGCAAAGAATAAAATCACAATACATATATTTATAAAGGGAGGTAAGCAGTTATACCGATACTGCTGCGAATTTTCATATATCACAGCAAAATCTTGATGAATTCTCTGTTCAACAGCAGGTGTGCTTATCTCAAGCATCCAAGTTGCAGGGTTGTAACCATCACTTATTCGATGGACTCCGGTTATCCCCTGAGCAATCAAGTGACAAAATCATACTCAGTATCAAGATTACATGATAATTAACCAAAGCTTTACCTGAAAATAGTTGATCATGGTCCGTGATTGTTCTCCAAGCTTCCCACCGTAGATCATTCTCCCTCCTCGTTTCAAAAGGAGAAGCTGCATTTTATAATCACCATCAGCCAATTTAGTTTTGGATTAAGTATACATTAATATGGTACTTTTACTTCGAACCTCATCGAATGCTTCGAATATCTCAATACTAGGTTGATGTATGGTGCACACCACAGTTCTTCCAGTATCAACAGTGTTACGAACTGTGCGCATGACAATGGCTGCTGCTCGTGCATCAAGCCCAGATGTTGGTTCATCCATGAAAATGATAGACGGGTTTGCAACGAGCTCCACTGCAATCGTTAGACGTTTTCTTTGTTCTGTGGATAAACCGGAACTACCTGGCAAGCCCACCAAAGCATGCCTTAGAGAGTCAAGTTCCACTAATTGCATTACCTCTTCAACAAACTCCTGAAAAATGCATCAATATTAAAAACAAAATAATAGAGCATGATCATACAAGAACCCTCAAGTCTCACAGCATCTTACTTCTCTTTGGGCAGCGTTCACTTCCTTGGGAAGCCGAAGAAATGACGAGAATTTAAGAGACTCTAAAACTGTCAGCTGAGGGGAATGTATGTCGCTTTGTTCAACATATCCCGATATTCTAGCAAATGTTTTTTGTTCCTTTGGGTACCCCGAAATTCTGATATCACCTTCAATATAACCGTTAGTCTTCCTACCAGCAAGAACATCCATCAACGTGGTTTTCCCTGCTCCACTGGACCCCATTAATGCTGTGAGAACACCAGGTGAGAATACTCCACTCACACTCGACAAGAGCTGCAACCTTTTTTCTGGTATACCTTGTGCGCTCATTTCCTGAAAATAAAACACATATAATGTGGTTAAAATTTTAATGAACATAGTGGTTCTCAGATCAAGTTGCTGAAAAAAGTACCTTGGGCATATCAACGAAATAGTTAACATTATGGAAAGTAATGTTTAGAGGTTGAAATGGTAGAATCATTCCTTTCTTTTTCAATCCACCTGTGCTTGATACCTTGCCATTCTCAACTTGACCTGCCAAATCAGTTCTTTTACTGAATATTAAGACATATTTTATAGATAATAGCATAATAAATTAATGAACTCCACTTGTACGGTCATATACCATTAGTAGCAGATTGTCCTTGATCATCTTCAGGTGGAATAATTGTCTGTGGTTTTCGAATAGCTGTAAGATCGAATAAAAGATGTTAAAACTTTGAGTTATTATCTCGTGAGGCAATCTCAGGTTAAGCAGTTGGAATTAATCAAATCAACCACACAAAAAAAGGCTCATGCAATGCAAGAGTTTATAATCCCAATCGAATCGAAAGTGTCGAACTTACGATTGAGATAAGCCAGTGCTGCGGTCACAGTAATGTTAAAAAATAGAGTATATGCTAGTAGAACTCCAACTCCAAGCCAATACCAATAACGGTTATTGGGTAAACCATGACGCTGCAGAATTGTATATCCAAGATTGGTGTTTCCTATAGCTGGTCTCTGCAAAATCAAATTCCAAAAATAGAAAAATTATGATCAAGCAGAAAATATACATCACTGAATTTCTAATTAGATACTACCATTTGCTCAAATCGTTCCAAGTTCTCACCTCCGTCCATCTTGTAGCAGTGAACTCGTTAACAGAAATCGCGCGTTGCCCATAGGACAGTGGAGACACCCAGAAAGCCCACATCCACCATGGTTTAATCATATCTGGTATAGAAGCATTGTCATTGAGTAATAATCAGAGAGTAGCTATTTATAATGACAGACAATACTTACCTTTAGGTAGGATAAATCCACCCATCAAAAAGATTATTAATAATGCAGCTGAACCAAATGTATTAGCAATGATCATATCCCTTGCAAAAGAAGCCATTGTTCTGAACAATCCCAAGGCCATTTGATGCACGGAGAAGAGCAGAAAAATATAACGGAAGAACCTAAAAGGTTTAATGGGACATAGTAAGCTTTAATTATATACAACAAAAACAACGGCTTGCCAAACTAACGGAAAAAATAGTTAGAAACAAACCTTCCAGCTCCAGGGGCAAATCCTACTGTATAATATACCACGGAAGACCACACAACAGCTTCAACTATGGAGTAAGGCACACGTAGTATGAAACTCGGGAGAGACCATGCCCAGGCAGGATGGAAATGATTATCTCGTTGCTTGTAAAACACAGGAAGTCGGAAAATCATAAGAGGTAGCTCAGAAAATCCATTGAACATCATATGCACCAACCCGAAGAAGGAACATGACAGATAAAGTTCGCCGTATGCCACACTAGTGGGATGTAGCCTTGTTCGGAGAAACATAGTACATGTAACGATCGCTACAAAAGCAACCTGTATGCATTCATAGGTAAAGAGAAAACATCAGACCTTGAATTCCTGTGCTGGTAACAGTGTCAGGGGCTAATCGCCAAATTTCAAGAAAGGTGAGAACCTGACAGGTTTTGAATATGTAAAGAAAACGATGTCTGTTCATCAGAAGTAACTCCCTGTTGAAACAGGCTTTGAATAACTCCATTCTTGGTACGGCATACTTTGTTTTGGGCAGAGTTGAAGGGTGACATTTAGATTTATCATATGGATTAGAGAGAACCGAAGCTAGATTTTGACCATACTTTGAATTTCTAAACTCTTCAGCTATCTTTGAAACTGGAACAAACTCATATGGTTTGGAATGATCACCCCAGTACTGAGCCTGATCCTTTCTTGATGTTACCTAGATAGACACAGTAAAGTTTAAACCCCTGTATATTAATTCAGAATTTGGAAATAATAGCGTTTGTGTCTCATGAACCACTTCAAATGCTTTTTATAACAAGTCATTTTCTATTTATCTGATACACAACACGAGTTGGTTATTGGAACATAAGATGAAACAGAAACATAGAACCTCAATTGGCAATAGTTTACCTCTTGCAGAAAATCAGCAACATTCTTACGAGGTGGCAAGCGAAAACCAATCGACTCAAAAAAATCAAGAACATCGGCTCGAGGTCCTTGATATATAAGGTATCCTTCAGAAAGTAATATGAGATCATCAAAAAGATCAAAAGTCTCTGGAGCAGGCTGAAGAAGAGCCATAAGTACTGTCCCTTCCATAAGATGAACAAAATTTCTTATACATTTCACAATTTGGAATGTGGTGGAGCTATCAAGCCCTGTAGATATTTCATCCATAAAAAGTGTTTTTCGCGGACCAACCACCATCTCTCCTGTTAAGCAGAAAAGAATTTAATATATTGATGAGAATCATGAAGAATACTTGTTCGGTTGGATTTCCATTATACCAGGCATTCACATTAGGTAAATGGACATGTAACACAAACTATACAGATCACAGTGAATATCCACAAAGTTTAGTGAAAAATATCCATGAGAGAGAGAGAGAGAGAGAGGGGGGGGACCTGTAGTGACTCTCTTTTTTTGTCCCCCTGAAACACCCCTGACCATTTCATTGCCAACCAGTGTATCAGAACAAACATCTAAACCAAGAACTTTCAGGAAGTAATCAGTCGAGACACTGTGCTTTTTACCCCCAACAGATGATGCCTGAAAATTTTGTCATTAGGTATTGAAAAATGAAATGGAAAGAACTAACCATCAACACTCTTATGTGTGTTGAAAAAATCACCTTCATATAAGCATCTATCTCTGGCCGGGGACGTATATTTCTTTCCTTCTCGAGTCGGGTAAGATCTTTCATATATCCTGCCACATTATGTTTAATGTATGAATTCATATTGAATGTATTCAGTCCTAGTAAAAATGCATTACTAGTTTCGTGTATCCTTAGTTTCCATAAACAATCCTATCTTTCTAGGTCTCAATCTAGAAAATTGAAAAACGAAGCAAAATATATCACTGCTTTCTTGGTTCTAGTCTTAGATCACACACTTTTGACAGTTGCTGACATCTAAACTGCAAGCAAAACTCTGAGGCTTATTTATGCATCCTAGGGACAGATTAGTTGTCCTGACATACACTCAACTATGGCAAGGCTACAACATATGCAACTTTAAAGAGTCCATTTTGTTATCTGTAAGGGATATAATGACTTATATGCATTTCTGTTATTGCCATGGTTAGTGGAAATACCAATAATGAACCTTTTCTTCTTCAAAGGCGTTCTTGATTGAGGTTTTCTTTTGTGTTCAAATTTTCAGAAACTCAATCTTCAATATATTTATATTGTTGCTTTACAATAAAAATATCCAACAGATAAAAACTTTAGGGAAAACAAGGAGTAATGATAGTAATAAATGTATATGTACCAGAAAAACCTTCACTTGAGCCTTGACATCTAGCAGCAAAATCTAGTGTTTCCCTAACTGTTAACTCTGCAATGTGATTATCTGTCTGGCTTATATAAGCAGAAGCCCGTTGAACAAAGAAATCATCAAATTCATGACCATTGTATGTGATAGACCCACTTTTCTGAAACCAAAAAGATTAACATGAAAACTGATAAATGAGAGTGGAAGGTAAAATATAGGAGTAAGACTCATAAAGCATTACAGGCGAACACTTAAATAGCTTTCAGATACAGTTACAGCAAATTCAGAGAAAGTATATTGTGTTATTAGTTGTGGGAACTAAACAACTTGAGGGCCACTTTTGCACAGTTTGGTTTCATCCATTCAACAAGATTAGAGAAAAAATGCAATCGAGATTTATGTGATGCACCCGCGTATACTAACCTTTAAGCCGCTTTGAAGCTTCCCTGCAAGAGCTAGAAGTAATGTAGACTTTCCGGAACCTGGAGGCCCCAAAAGCAGTGTCATCCTAGCAACAAACAATTGGAATGGCTTTTAATTTCATGCTGTAGTTGTCATACGCAGATAAACTAATTTATAACCTTTTAAAACAAAATAAAATTAGCTACTGTTTGTAAGAAGTTGGTCAATTTATAGATAATTTCACACCCAAATACACCTACTACTATGCGCCATAAAAACATCACATTGCCTAGTTCCTGTTGATAATAAGTCGGAATGGTGTTCTATAAATTTCTTATTTTACCATTTTAGTCATCCCTCTATAAACTTCATATTCCCTTTTTGACTACTTTTAATTTTTTTCATTCTCATTTTCATTTTCATAACTTTTTGCATTAAATACATTCTTTTTTTCTCTTTTCTTATCACAATACTTGTAATATAATAATAATTTTAAAACTTTTTTTAATTCATGTACCCAAATTCTATGGTAGAGAGATTAGTGAATATCATATACCACACAAAAAAGATATGGTGTTTCCCAACAAAACTTGATCATTAATTTACTTATTATATTAATTGCATATTTTAATTCAATTAATTAGACGTGATAATTGAAGTTTCAGTTTTCAATATGTAGATCAAATAACCAAAACTGATAAACTAAAATAATTTCCAGAATGGGGTAACAAAGAAGATGCAGTGGTGTTCTTCTTCTTATAGTAAAATAAAATAATTGAAGCTCACACGCATCATTTGGTGAATTAGCATTATAATGCTCACCTTCCTGGTTTTACCACACCACTGATGTTGTTGAGTATGGATAACAAATGTCTCTTCGGGCGAAATATTCTCAGTTTAGAAAATAAATGCTGCATTAAAAAAAAAAAAATCAGAGCATGGCAAATCCAAAATATGTAAAGAATTGAGTGGGTTTAAAATTCTTCACCTCAACCATATCACGAGAATAATTCACCAAAGTAGGTAGGGCTCTGGAACCAATTTTTACATCTGCAGTGATTTGCAGGTTCTCAAATCGAACTTCAACTTTTGGAACCTCCAAACCCACTCTATATTTGAATATAGTAATTCAAAACACATTAATACAACGAATTTCACCATGTACATTTACTGTCGAAAAAAGTTCTCGCAACAGAGTAATTTGGTTCATATCAATATTTTGCATGTCGATTCCATTACCTATCGAGGCGCTCCTTGATTCCAGAAAGGAGTCTAAAATTGTCCTGTTCGGTGGTATTGAGGGCTCTCCTGACAACAAGCTCGCGATTGGTCCGATCGAGCTTCCGAACGTCGACGGCGTCAGTGCTCCCCTCGCCGCCGTCGGATTCCTCCGCGGTGCGCGTCACGAACGCGATATTGGACCGCTGCTGCGACGGAAGCCGCTCGATCGCCGCCCAATGGAGGTCCTCCTCGTCCCGCGCCACCGACTCGGCGTTGGACGGCCGCGAAAACGTGTTGTCCGGCTCGAACTCGAGGTCGAGCTCGAAATACTCGCTCCCATTGGACGCCGCCATTCTTCGATCGGCTAACAAACAAAATGGCGTAATTTAGCGAAATTGAAAATGAGGTTTTGGGGAAGGTGGTCAGATTTAATGGAAGGCGTCCGTGCACTACGTGATAGTTAGTTACAAGGGAAGCCGAAAAGGTTACTTGGCTACAACTACGAGCGCTAACAGACCGCCAATTTTGAAATGCCGAATTTTATGCTACAATATATATATATATATATATACTTACGTGTGTGTATATGTGCATACAACACTATGGGCAAATATATTGATAGAAGAAGAAAATTTATAACAAATGATTAACGTTAACCCACAACTAACTTTTTCTTATACACCCTCCGTATGTGAAAATGATATTATCATAAAATTATTTTAAAATATTATATATTTAATTAAAAATATTAAAATATAATACTCCTTCCGTCCCAACTCTTTCTTCCTGTTTTTCCATTTCGGGACGTCCCAACTCTTTCTTCATACTTTAAAGAGGAAATAATTTACACTCACAAAAGTCAATAAAGTACACTTTTTATATTTTATTAATTAACTTCACACTCACATACTCTACTTTTTTCTTAATCCGCGTGCCCGGGTCTTTTTGAAGAAAGGCCCGGGACGGAGGTAGTATTACTATTACCTACCCTATTTTTCATATTTTTAAGGAGATGTTAGATATTCTTAATAAAATATTTAATACTTTAAAATAATTTGATAATAAATTTATTATAAATAATTTTCATGCAAAATTTTGTCATTATATTATCATATTCACCCGTGTCACTTTTTCCACTTTTTCTATTTATTATATACTATGATTGTCCCCTCTTAAATTTCAGACTTTGAATAAATGGCACTTTTGTTTTTTGAAATATTTTATTAAATTTTTAAACTAATGAATAAAGGGAGTTTTGTATTATGAGGATGTTTTATTTTCTTTTTTAAAATATAAAAATTATTATCAGACGTATCGAAAAAAAAAGTGTAAAACTTAAAAGAAAATGGAAAAGGTATATCTTTTTTATATTCTCATAATTTTAATGGGAAAATTATTTTTATAAAGATATTTTCAAAAGCATTTAGCAAAATAGGGGAAAATGTGGGTTGCTTATGGATATAAACCAGTCGGTATCTGGGATACTGACTAAAATTTCAGTCGGCACCTTTACTACCGATTGGTGAGGTGTTGCCTCCATCAAGCTTTAGATACCTTTGCCTCGAAAATCTTCCCGATCAGTTGAGCCATTACCAACTGGAGGAGACAAAAAATCATATATCACGTGGGTGCCTACTTGAGTATTGACACTCGTCACGTTGTTATATATATGTACACCGGTCACTAGCACCATCACATTTGCATATATGTACGCAGACTAACTCTAATTTATTTGCACTACTTCTTCAACATCCTCACTCCTTATATGTACAAGGTCTCTTTAAAAGAAGTTTAGACATGCAAAAGATAGTGAAAGAGTCAACAAATTTTATAAATTAAAAAACATGTGAAATGGGCCTATTGTTACAATTTGAAAGAGTTAACAAAATTATTGGAAATGTGGTTGATAAATTCTTTTTAATAATATAAATTTTAGTTTATATAAACTTTGCTATTAATTTATAACTAAGAAAATATTCATATAAAGTCACTCTAAATTAAATCTTATATATATTAAACTTTATTCCATGGTGATATTTAATTTATTTTATAAATTGATTAATTCAAACTCAAACAACTAAACTTGAAATTAAATAACTTAAAAGATTAAAATTAAAGTCAATAAAATTTTTTAAAAAAATTATGAGTAGTGAGACTCTTAATTATTAATATTAGGTTAGTATTTATGCAAATTAGGTTAGAATTTATTATTAAGAAATTAAACGTATACAAATGAAGAGGACGTATACAGATGAGGAGGAATTAAACATAATAAATTCTAATCTAATTTTCGTAATTAAGAGACTCTCTACTCATACATTTTTTTTAAGTTTTATTGACTTTAATTTTAATCTTTTAAGTTATTTAATTTCAAAATTAGTTCTTTGAGTTTGAATCGATCAATTTAAAAAAATAAATTGAAAATAAAAATGGAATAAAAATATTTTTTAAAATTTAATATAGTGTGACGATATATGAATATTTTCTTATTTATAAATTTATATTTAATTTTATATAAGCTAATTTTTGTTTTATTAAAAAGGGCAATTACAAAGAGGGGCATTTTTTAGGTTTATTACAAAAATGGGCAAATGTGCAATTTTTAGAATATTTGCACACTCATTCTAAGTGTGTTTTTGCAGTTTCTATAATTTTTGCACACTTGCCCCTCTTTCCAATTTAAAGGGAAAGTGTGACCCTCTTTGTTTTTTTCTTTTATTAAAAAACTAATCAACCACATTTCAAATAATATTTTCTTTGACTCCTTCAAATTGTAACAACCAGCCCATTTCAAATATTTTAGTTTATAAAATTGTTTTTTTTCTTTTACGATATTTTGCATATCTAAATATATTTTAAAGAGACCATAAATATATATATATATATATGAGGAATGAAGAGGTTGAAGAAGTAGTGCAAATAATTTAGAGTTAGTGTACATACACACACACATATATATATACACACATGTGATGGTTGTCAATACTCAAGCAGACACCCACGTGATGTATGATTTCTTGTCTCCTCCAGTCGGTAATGACACAACCAACTGGGGAGATTTTCGAGGCAAGGGTATCTAAAGCTCGATGGAGGCCGCCACCTCACCAGTCGGTATTGGGGGTGCCAGCTGGAATTTCATTCGGTGTCTCAGGTATCGACTAGTTTTATTTTCATAAACAACCCATTTTTCCCTATTTTTCTAAATAATTTTAAAAACATCTTTATAAAAATAAATTAGCCTAAATTTTGACAATAGGATACAAAATAAAATATTGGAAAGGATACAGGTAAAATATCATTCCTTAGTTTCTAGTCAAAAGTCTAATCTTAAACCTAGAACCAATGACTACTATAAAAATATTTACTCAATATTTAAAGTTACATAATATTTTGATTTTTTTAAATATTGTATTTTAAATGTGGTTTTATGATAAATAGGGCTGTTTTGAGAAAGTTTATGAAAATACGTGGAAATGTGTATTTGAGGTGTGTCTGACAAGCCAAATACATGCATGAGGCGCACCTGACAAGCTAAAATATAGTGATAATAATTATGCATAACAATTGATATGAATTAATATAAACTCGAAATCATAAAAAACCTACTCGCACACGTATTTTAATTAACCTATATTGTTAATATTTATGTTAAATAGACATTATGCTTTTGATTAACTTTTGAATGTTGATAGGATTGTGGTACTCAAGGTTTGAAATTTCGCCGAAATTTCGGAAATTTGAGGGTACCGATATGGAAATTCACTTGAACGATTATTTTTCCAAAATTTCTATCAAATTTTGGGAAAATATAGGAAATTTTGGGAAATTTCGGTTACAATATCGATATCGGTTCAGGATAATTCAAAATGTGCAGATTATCGAGAAATATCGTGGAAATTTCGGTAATTTATCGGTCAAAATTTCGGGAAATTTCGGGAATTTTTTTTTATGACTTGGTACCATTATTGCTTAGACCAAGATGGTCTTCCTTCTTTTACATTTGAGGCTCATAGGATATCATTTTGATATTAGTTGTGTAATATTCAATAATTATGAACAATTATTGTATCGTGTTATATTTCTTACGTATGTTTTCTTGATATGTTTGTTGTAAGATTCTCATTTTATTGAGATTTTAAGTTCAATTAATGTATTAAGACTAGTAATAATATTGTCTAAAATTTCATGTTAAATTTTCATCATTTTAATGAAATTTCCGTGAATTTTCTATTTTTTACCGATATCGATATTCGATATCGATATTTCCACCGATATATCCATAAATTCAGGGTACCGATATTTCCGTTGATACCGATATTTTCATCCTTGGTGGTACTGTATTCGAGTTGTAGTATTGTTCGAAGTGTGGTCGACACACAAGACAACACTTAATGTAATCAGAAAATCAACTTGAAGAAAGAAAATAAGTTTAAATAGCGAAAGACTTGAACACAAGGATTACTCAATCTTTTCACAAACTAAATTAGTTTGTGGCAGCCTCAAGGTTGAAATAACACTAACTTGGTAAAAGTGATTACAAAAACAAATTCAAGAGTTGGAAATATTCCTTTCAATCTCAAACATAAAATCTGATCTAATATCCAAACAAGTTCTCAAATGGCAAACCTAGATTGTAAAGTCTAAGTCTACTTCAAGTATGCACATCCACTGTCTGTGAACGGTACATACAAAACGTACGGGATAACAATATACACAGTGTTGTACGAGGTGTATCAACACTAGTGAAAACACTACAATAGAAACCGTAAAGTGATTCCTATTTTTCGCGTTGCTTCAGTATTGTAGTGGGGGCTCTTTCTTTTGTTTCTGGACGTCTTGATCTTCTATTTATAAGCGTGGGATGTGAAGTTGTCCATCAAAGTAGTGGATCCGATAGAGAGAAGTTGAGATCCACCTTTTTAGGAGTTAACACCATCAAACTTAATCACGTTATAACACATATTGAAACTTGTAACTTTCTATTACTTTGTTTTCAGAAGATAATGTATAATTGAATTTTTAGGAAGTTTTGTATGAAAGTTGACTTATAGTATTAAATATATAAAATAATTTTTTATGAGGGTGTATTGTTCATTTTGAGTAAATGAAATAAAAGAAAGACATCTCTGTGTATAATTATAACTAGAATGAGATGCAATTTATAGGTTTTTTATATTAATTAATAGTAAAGTGTGTACTGTTTTTTTAGACAAAGAAAATAGTATATAGGAGGATAAATACTTAACATTACAATTCTTAAATTCATGCATACTATAAGATAATTAGTTATATTAATATAATTAATTTTTTATTTAATAAATATCATAAAATGTGTGTTGGTTCAGATGAGTCAAAATCGGTGTATGAGGAAATACACTGATGTCAAATCTTTTCACAAAGATTCTTGAGAAAATTCGTTCTGCTCAAAACTGAAGATAATCATTGATCTGAAGTCAAGAAGATTGTCAGGTCAGGATTCAAACATGTTGAATTCTTGAGTACTCTGTGAGGCTTAGTTCAGATAACACACCTAGTAAAATATCTAAAGCTTATTAGTTAGATAGCTATCTATACAAGCCTAAGTGAGGAAGAGTGAGCCAAAACTTCTACTCGATTGAGTTTTATAAAAGATTTTTACTTAGACTTTTCAAAGAGTGGTTAGAGGTTCAGTGCACTAATTACAAATAAAAAAGATTGGTTCTTCCCTGAGCAAATAATGGTGAATGTAATGTTATAAAAGTTAAGTATGCAAAAAGGCAGTAAATAGCACACAAGAGTTTAACGTGGTTTAGAGACTCAAGCTCGTACATGCACGACCTGATTTAACATGAGAATTTCTCTCTTAGGATTTGATGGTTATTTTTAATGTGCCAAGATGCACTGCAGTTGAGTAATCCTCTTTTAGGATACTGATCTCTAGGATTTTATGGGTTTTAGTCCTTATACAACCAGCCTTACCACTCTATCACAACCTGTTCTAGAGGGTTTGGAATTCTAGGTTCCAACTTAAGTGTGATAGCCTTTACAATTCAAAATAATGGCAAAGGCTAGGATATCACTCTAAAGTTAGGATATTACAGTTAAGCTTTGTTACATAAGAGACTCAATCTATCAAACACTAGGAAACTTAAATTGCAAAGTGCTTGATGTTTGTACGGATACTTTGAGTGCTTGAGACTATGGTTAATTTCGACTTTGAAATTTTTCGTCTCCTTGTTTTGGTGCAAGGTCTTCTTTATTTATAGCTAGTCTTGAAATTCTATCAGTTAGAGAGGTAAATTCAAAGTTTGCTATTTTTAGATAGATACGAAGGTAGGTGGATAGTGACTGGCATTTTGTTTTTTCCCATGCTTGTTTGGTGAAAAGTCTTCTGGCGCCATCTTTATATGGTTTGTAGTTTTTGCAGCTTATCAGTGGATGTACATGAGGTGTCTGTCTCCCATTGGTTCTTTCCAATGGCTAGTTGAGACTTGACTTTTATTCCTCATTCATCTAAACAATATCTGAGAGTTATTATCTTGAATGAACATCTTTAGTTTTCTTTATGGCATTTAATGCTGACATTTCCTTTATCTGCAGTCTTTAACACCCCAAAATCATTCGAGCCCTTGATTACCCATATAAATTGAGAGCCTTCTATACAGATTTACCCTTCTTACTTTTTACTCTCAAGCACCCTATTTATGATTCAAAAAAATTCTCTAAGCAATTCTTACTCATTTGTTTTGATCTCCTCCAACGGATCTATTACAAATCTCCCCATAAATACAAAAGACATTGCACCCAAACAAGGTTACATGAAATTTCCAAGTCAAAGTTTACCAAAGTTTCAAGCGCTCAAAGTTCTCAAACTTTCGACACTCTACAATTAAATTTCCCTAGTGTTGATAGGAAACTTTCTGTATTTAGCTTAGAGTGATAACCCAACCTTAGATTTGTTTTGCTTGTAAGGGTTATTACACATAGTTGGAAAACTGAAAGCTAAACCACTCAAGGTTGTGAGTTGGTGAAGTGGGAAGGACTGAGACTTGTAAAACTACCAAAGGTTGAATTCCTTAGAGAGGAAGGATATTGTTTGTGCACCTTGGCACGTAAAAATACAAGATCCAATCCTAAGAGTGGATTGCTCCTGTTAAATCAGGTCGTGGATGTAGGAGCTTGAGTCTCTTAACCATGTAAAAATGCTTGCGTGCTGATTTACTTGCTTTGCATATTATTAACTGTTATATCAATTAGTTTAGGAAATCATTCAGCATTGTTTTGAAACTCAGGAAGAATCAATCTTCCTGATCCTGAAAACTGAGCGCATTCCCTTAAGCACTCTTTCAGTAACTAAGTTAAAACACTTTCAGGAAAACACTTAAAACGAGTATAATCTAGGGCTCACACTTCCGCACTGAAAAGCTTGATTAGATAGTTATCCAACTGACCAGCTTCTCAGCAGTCAGTAGGTAGGTTATCTTTTCTGAGCTCACTCTGAGCACATTTCAGGATTCAGCTTCACTGGTTCCTGAGTCTTTCAGTCCTCCAGACTAAGTCTCAGTGAGCAGTCTCAGCTTTTAGCTGATTGAATCCTAAGGGTTTATTTCCTGATAAAGGAAAAATTGTTATCAGTGTATTCCCTCCCCCTCCATACACTGATTTGGAAATTTGGAATTTTTTTTCTATATATATGGAAATTTCTACGGTAGAAATTTCTACGCAAGTGTTGCTCTGATCACATACCTACATTTTAATTTTTAAACTTCTACAAATTTCTATAAATATTTGAACTATTCATTATAACATTAATATATTATTTAGTATTTTGATATTCTATTTTTTCATGTTGAAATCGATTATTCATTTATGTTTTAATTTCATAATTTCGTCAAGTATCATTCAATAAATAAATAAAGAATAAAGAAAGAACTTAATCTAATAATTAATAAACATAATTTATATATCTTACAGTGATTAAATAAGCATGTAATCTTTACGTACGAATCTCGAATAGTGATGACCATAATAACTAAACCATATCGAATATACTTTTGAGTAGGTATTGTGTGAAAATAGTTCATGATAAACTTATCATGAAACTGCTTTAAATTATCAAATATCTGGTCAAGTATATCAAAATATTCATCAGGTGTATCTAATGTTCTAAAAGTTGCTAGTCGGTCGGATCACTAGGGTCTAGCGACTTGAGCGGCTAGTCGTGGTCCTCGTGGATTAGTTGGAGACTAATCGGAAGCACCTAAACGTTAAATATAATTAATTACTTAATAAATTAATAATACATTGTAGATAAATAAAAAAAATTAATATTACCACCTTTCAATATTAAAATTATAAGTGGTAATACCCATAAAATTCAAAATTTAATAAAGTAATAATTTAAAAAATAAAAGGAAGTTAATGTTATAGTTATTTTAATTTTTTTTTTACTATAATTACTTAGGGTTTGCAAAAAAAATAAAAATAAAAGGAAGAAACGTGCCTATTCGGAACAACTTAGCTGGAATTTAATCGATCTAATAGGCACAGTCGTTGTCTAATGGGCTTTAGGCGACGACTACTACCCCTAAACGTTTTCTTTAGCGACTTGGTGTAAATCGGGTCGGCCAAGGACCGACTAGCGACTAGTCGCCGACTAATCGGCCAAGTCAGCCGACTTTTAGAACAGTGAGTGTATCAAAAGTTGAGGTCAATATGTAGATTTTATTGACCTCAACTTTTGATACACTTGATTAGATTTTTGATACACCTGGTAAATGTATGATACTTTAAAACATGTTCGTGATAAACTTATTATGAATTATTTTCACACAATAATTTGCCTATATTTTTATCCCCTGGAGTGTATATCATGCACGAAACATAGAGAGTGTTATTAATCAAAATTAAAACGAAACAATGAAAATAAATTAAGAAATGTATGAGTAATGAGCAATCTTTTTTCTTAAACTAAATATAATGAGCAACATTAGAAAAGATAAAACTCCTAACATCTACAAATGTTCATAAGCTAAAGAATTCTAAATAAAAGAAACGACTAAAGTACACTACGTAATTAAATAGAATTCAATATTATCTGCAATTTGTCTTCTAAATACTGTTTGACATCAGCGTCATGATACCATATAAAACGATGAGGAGAAATACTCCCGTGTCAAATGAGATGAGTTTTAATTAAGCGATGAGAATTCCATGAATTAGGTTTGTTGATTTATATATTTGAGATTATTTATATATTTGAGATGAGGACTGTTTGGGAGTATTCTCTTTTGGTTTAAAGTGATTCTCATTGCATGTTTTAGCGATCGCCTAAGAATCAATCGCTAATTATGATATTAGCCACCGCTTTTAACAATTGGTCAATTTTGGATACATAACGACCAATTTATGACTGCCGACAATTGCTAATAACATACTCCCTCCGTCCCATAATTGTTTTCACACTTTCCTTTTTCGTCCGTCCCACAATTGTTTTCACACCCTATAAATGGAAACTATTACTTTAACTTTATCCTCACAATCTAACTAATCTCATTATTTTAATAATATAACTTTACACAACACTCTACTTTTTCTTAAAAATTGTGTCATCCCAGAGGTGAAAACACCTCTGGGACGAAGGGAGTAAAATATTTAGCGACCACCAATAATCGATCACTAAACATTTTGTTGACTAACTAGCGATCGAATGAGGCTGTCACAAATTTTTTTTATTAAATTAGGGTGATTAGCAACCGCCTAAGGTGGTCTCTAATTTTTTTTACCTCAACATAGTTTAAAATATAGTTTTGCGAAAGCCTAAGACGATCTCTAAATTTAAAGTAATTTAGCGACTGTCTTGAGCGGTCTCTAAATTTAAAGTATAATTTAGCAATTTTTTTTATCCCAATTAATTTATTTTTTTTTAATATAGTTTAGCGACCGCCTAAGGCGGTCTCTAAACTTAAAGTAATTTATCGACCATCTTGGGTGGTCTCTAAATTTAAAGTATAATTTAACAATTTTTTTACCCCTATAAATTTTTTTAATATATAGTTTAGCGGCTATCTTAGGCGGTTTTTAAATTTAAAGTATAATTTAACGAATTTTTTACTCCAATTAATTACTTTTTAAAATATAGTTTAGTGACCGTCCTGGGTGGCCTCTAAATTTAACCCAATTTTTTTCTTGTTGAATATTTTATTTATGTTCTAATTTTCTATAAATTTATTTTTTATGTTGTATTTTTAAACAGGTTATTACTGAAAAGTTACACTATTATTAAAAGATACACATGTTATTACTAAAAAGTTACTGAAAAGATGCACGTGTTTTTTTTTTTTATAAAATTATAGAAAAATTAAAAAATTATGTCCAAGAATCATATGATTAAATTGCAGATAGATGAAGCTGTCAGCCATTGTGAACTTATAAGAAATTTACCCTTAAATAGTAGGGTTAATTCTATATAAATACACCACCTTTTACTTAATTTTCAATTTAATTCTAAATTTCATAATTATTGTAAAAAAATTCAACCTTTTAAAAAGTTTCAAGTCGATACATTTTTTTTTTCCAGCCAGCAACTGATGACTTGTCTCGCCGGAGCGCGTGAAATGTTATCACGCTGACGTTCACGTGTAAAATACTTTTTTGGTTAATTATATATAAATACACCACATTTTACTCAACTTTCAATTTAATCATGAGTTCACGATTATTATAAAAAATCTCAACCTTTTAGAGAGTTTCAATTCGATACACTTCTTTTTTCCGGTCAGCAACTGATAACGTGTCTCGTAGGAGCGCGTGAAATGTTGTCACGTTGGCGTACACGTGTGAAATTACCTTTTTTATATTTAATTTTTTTTCCACATCATATATTATATATATAAAAAATAACAAAATTTTATATTAAAATTTTTTTGAATGAGAAATACATTGGAAAAAAAATGTTTTCCACCATATTCAAGAGGGACTTGAAAAAACTGTGTTAATGGTACCGAATATCAAAATCATAAAAGGTGGTGTATTTATATAAAATTAAGTGGTGATATTCGGTATCATTAACACAGTTTTTTCAAGTCCCTCTTGAATATGGTGGAAAACATTTTTTTCCATAGTATTTCTCATTCAAAAAATATTTTTTAATATAAAAATTTGTTATTTTTTATATATATAATATATGATGTGGAAAAAAAATAAATATAAAAAAATAATTTTACACGTTTACGCCAGCGTGACAACTTTTTACATGCTCCGACGAGACACGTCATTATTTGCTGGCTGGAAAAAAAGTGTATCGAATTGATGCTCTTTAAAAGGTTGGGATATTTTATAATAATCGTGAACTCATAATTAAATTGAAAGTTGAGTAAAAAGTGGTGTATTTGTATAGAATTAACCAAAAAAGTATTTCACACGTGTACGCCAACGTGACAATATTTCACGCGCTCCGGCGAGACAAGTCATCAGTTGCTGGCCGGGAAAAAAAATGTGTATCGCATTTAAACTTTTTAAAATGTTGGAATTTTTTACAATAATCGTAAAACTCAAGATTAAATTGAAAGTTGAGTAAAAGACAGGGTATTTATATAGAATTATCCCTAAATAGTAATTGGGTCGGTTGGAATTAATTCCAACTATTAGAGTATAAACCAAATTGGAGGAGTTGATCATTACAGCTCAATTTGCTCGATTGGTTGGTTTTTCATCAAATTGCGTGTACACAAATTATCTTTAAAAAAAAAGGTTTAGTCTTGTATGCACCACATACACCGTGCAACTCAAGTTCATTTTTAAAAAATTACACAAAATACTAATTAAAAATTACACATGTTATTACAGAAAAATATATATTTAATGATATAACTTTTCAGTAATAATTTGTGTAACTTTTCAATAATAGTTGTTCAACTTTTTAAAAATAAACTTGAGTTGCACGATGTAACTGATGCACAAAAGATTTACTCATAAGAGTGATGTGGCAAGATGGGTGGGAATGGAGCAGTGAGAAATAAATTAATATATTATAATATATTTTAATTTTAAAAAAATAAACTTGAGTTGCACCGTATAACTGGTGCACAAGAGACTTACTCTTCCCCACAACTTATAAATTGTTACAAATTTATGTTAAAATCTAATAAACTATTAAAATATCTTATTTTATGAAAGACACCTAATTCGCGATGCAAATAGCCGTAGACACTACATTTCAATAAACATTTAACATGAACAAAAACGATATACATGAAATGAAATGTGTGCATGATCTTTCTCGAGGCAGTGTGATGAATATCAACAAATTTTAATATTCATGATCTTTAATAACTTTTTAGTTTAATTCTATGAAAAAAAAAAAAAAAAACTTTAATCTTGTATGCACTGGTATACCGTGCAATTCAAATTTAATTTTAAAAAATTATACAAAATACTATTGAAAAGTTATACAAGTTATTACTTAAAAGTATATCTTTAATGATGTAACTTTTCAGAAATAATTATGTAATTTTTCAATAATAAATGGTGTAACTTTTTAAAAATACACATGAATTCCACGGTGCACCTGATGCACAAGAGACGTACTATGCACAAAAAAAATCGTATAATTAACATGTACATGCAACTGCACGACACGCAATTTATAATTCCATTCGAAACAGTCGCACTTTTTATTTTTGCAATTTAACCATGAAGAAAAAACATGCAACTCAGATATTCAAATCAACATTGTGTTTGGATCAAACCAGGCACTAGTATGATGTTATCCTAGAATATGAACAACTTTGTATCATCAAAAACATTGTGCTGGATCTAACAGGCACAACTAATGCAACAGAAAATCTTACTAGATGTGATATGCCACAGTTTTAAGCAAAAGGCAAAATACGTTGGAACCCCTCCTAATGTTTTCTCCCAAATACCATCCCTGATTCATCTTTCCAAGCAAAGATGACAAAACACTAACATACAGAGCATTACATTCGGTTAGCATCGCACATCACTGTACCTTAAGGCCAACACAAAAACTTAGATGGACACATCTCACGAATCCCATTCTACTGACAGGCCCCGTCTCAATAATTTAAGACTAAGAGACAGTTTCACATAAGACTTTCCCCTACAGTAAAAAGATTGAACTGCTGCTGCTTCTTTCTTATCTGAAACAAGGATGCATCTACTATTTACAGAATCAGCATTTGCGCTTGGAACTATGTACCTTGGATTTTAAGTTAGGTTTCTTGGTTTTAGTACTCTTAGAGTTCTTCTTATCATCATCAAAATCATCACCACTGTCGTCGTCAAACTTCCCTTTCCTAGCTTTTTCACCCTTCCCACATAGAATTATCCTACTTTCATCCCTTTGCGGCTTGATATCAATGTTCTCTTGGGGTTTCCAGATGAAGATGGACCTGAAGAACGAGGTCAAAATGCAAGCACATTCAACTAGGAAGAACATGGAAACAAAAGCTTATTTAATGACGATCGTCAAAATAAATGAACAAAATTGATGAGGTTCAATGAGAGTCAGATTAACAATTAAAACTGAACTATCAAAATTTGGGCTAAAGTGTTTTCAACTACATCCCTAGAAGAAAAAAAGACAAGAAACGACAATTCATTATATAACAAAAACGTAGACAGAAATATTACGTAGATGAATTCATATACAAACCTGGAACTACCAGAAGCCAAAATATCATCACGTGGATGCAGCTTATTTACAGGACTTATCGTTGTAATGTTTGGATCCATCACCTCAGCCACTAACTGACCTGTACTTATGTCTATAAAATCAATGGGATGCAAGGCTACTCCATCATAATTTTCACTTATGTAACGCCCAACAACAACAAGGGACTCCGAAACATCCTGCACACAATTTAATTATCCAGAGTTAAATCAAATGCTGATTGCCAAAACTAAGTGTTATCAGCACAAAACTAGGTATTTCAGTTACTCAAGATATGCAGAAAGCACTTATCACCTTAGGATCCCATTCTGCCTTGAAAGGTGTTAAATGTCTATTAAAATCTTGACTGTGCACAATTTCTCGACTAGGAGAATCCACATTCCCAAAGATGGAATCCCATACGCGAATTCGGTTGTCCTGAGATGTAGTAAGTATCTTGCTACCAGTTTGTGGAGAAAAGTAAGCTGAATTAACAACACGCTTGTGCAGAAGATCATAAATAGAAGAGCCAGCTTCAAGCTTTCGCACATCCCATATACGAGCCTGAAGTTTAAGCAGATTACAAATTAGGGAAGTAACAGGCAGAAATATTACAAAGATACAAGTGGCTTCTTTTCATTTAACAAAAAGGCTATATTGAAATTAAAAAATATTAAGAAACCATAGAAACGTACAAAGTGATCGTTTCCACAACTCAAAAGAAGATCGGGTTGAAGAGGATGACAGTGTAAACCAGTAACTTTGCTTCCTCTCTTGTGAATCAATACAGGCTTTCCAGTGACATCATTCGAGCGAGCATCAATCCTGTAAATGAACATCCATAAATTAGCATCCAGTGCAAGGAAAAATAGGCTTAGCTAAGAAACTTCGGCCACTAAGTAGAGTTTAGGGTATCACTTGAAAATGATCGACATTGATAAAACTCTAAAATATTCAACAATAATTGTAAACTTGATCACAAATGCAGGAGAGAGCTAACAACATTTTTTTTGGCCTACGATGATCTATACAAGCTCAGAGTTACAGGATATACACACATGTATAGAAATCCAAAATTATCCGCAGCAAGCAAAATTCCTCTCTCAGAGTTCATATCCAATCCATAAAGCATCCTCCATTTGTTAGGCCCCTAAGGAAAAAACAGAACAGCAAATTATATGAGATTCCACAAGTGTCTTATGTATAAAATAGTACACGTGTAGCTATGGAAGCCAAATTAATTGAACCTTAGGAAGAGAAGATGAAATATATCTAAACTAACATATTAGGACTGCATGACTAGATTGTTTCAGTTAATTTATTCGTCTTAATCACAAATACAAAATACCTGCCACCCATTAGGATTAAGGTTGACCAATGATAAAGAAAGTCCAGTCTCTAAGTCAGTGCTGCTGACTGTTCCATCTGAAGAAGCACCATAAACTGTTCCATCATTCAAAGGATTAAACCTGTAATGTTTAATCAAGAATCTGAATCATGATGCTTATGAATAAAGGAATGTCAATCCTATTCCTGACTACACAATTATGAATATCAAATGGAACAAGAAGAATATAACTCACTTCATATTGTTCAGTATGCACCCATGTATGTTTCCATAAACTGTCTTCTCGTGCACTTTCCCATAATCCCAAACTCCAAGTTGTCCTTTCTTCACCACAAGAGGAATATATTATCAAACTATACTGTAAAATTAACTCAAGTTGACAAATAGACTACAGAAAATGAACCTTGTCACCAGATAAAATAATATTATTTTGTGTAGGATGGAACTCCAAACATGTAACACGTCTACTATGATATCTGATTACTGCACAGGTCACTTCATTTGGGATCACAAATGCTGGCTTGATCTGTTACAGAACAGAAAAGAAACACTAATCAATAGATAATCATGTGATGTGATTGTGTTTGTCATTAGAGTTGAACTGTAAAAAACAATGAGTTGCATGAACAAACAGCATAATGAGATTCACCAAACATTTCATACTAACAGTAGACCTACAAAATATGCACACTGATTCTTTTCTGATGGGAATGTCAAAAAGGGAAGAACTCTAATATTGCTTCCTCTAAAAACTCCCAAACAGTTCTTCACTAACCAATCTACCGTGCAACTAGCCAATGGATCCAAACATTGTAATTCTTCTTTTGACAAGTACTAATCGCATCATAGAGCTCTAATACGGAAACTATTGTACTGTTTTCAATTACAAAGATGTATGCCATCATACCAAGGTAAAAAAGGCAATTAACATGTTCAAACACTCGGAAGTTAAACTAATAAGAAAAAGAATATTAACCTCAGATGTAGATGCATGAAATATAGAAATCATGAGCAAGAAATTGTACAATGATCATGACAGAAGTCTGCAAAGCAAAATATAATCCTACTCTAACAATCCTATGAAACAAGAGAAAGAAACCTTACCATGTACTTCCGACACCTAAGTTGGCGTTCAAAAACATACTCCAATGAACTATGACTGCTCTTTAAGGGTGCTGGGGCCACCCCATATTCTGTGGCCACTCTGTGTGGGCAAGTCACCGTGGTATGGCCTTCAATTACCCAAAAAAAAAAAAAGGATAAAAACAAGCCATTTTAAACATACAGCAGCAAAAACCAAAATGCGCATTCAAACGGTATTGGGTTCATGAAAGGTAACTATCAGATTCAAAGAAAGCATGACATCCCAAAACAAAATGAAAAACATTGCTTCAAACAGCATTAGAGGAAATGCAGCATTCAAACAGCATTAGAGAAAATTACCAGGCATTTTGCACAAAAAACAGGGCTTCATTGGGCAGTCAATGTAGGTTGCACCTCTAAACCCGGCTTCATGACCCGCTTTCTTACACACCTAAACATTAGTTCAAAACAGGATTTCTCATATCATATATACTGAAGAAGTACACAAGCCAAAATCATGATTCTGTAACATCCACATATCGACCAGACGGTGAAGGCAAAAAAGTAATTTGGTCGATGCTGGACCGGTGGAAAACGCTATTTCCATATAAACAACAAAACACAAATATCGTGTGCCTATGTATTGCTGAGGAATTCGGGATGAAATGTTTACTTTGCAGACTTTCTTGAGACTAATAACGATGGGTTTTCGCCCGCTCTTTGTCGATGTTGAGGCCTCATCCTTCTCCTCCACTTGCTCTTCCTGCGCCTCCTCTCCGGCGTCGTTTTGGACTTCTTCTTCATCATCTTGCTCCTCTTCTTCGTCGGAAGAACTCTCCTCCCCGTCGGAATCTCTCTCGATCAGTATTTTAGGAAACGGCGTCCTTCTGGTTTGCGGCGCCATTTTCAAAACTGTGAGAGGCGGAAGTCTGCAACTGACAGAAGAAGAAAATAGAAATAAATTAGGATTAATGGCGAAATATTGGTGACTCTTCATTTGATTGACCGACTAATTTGGAGCTATTGATGCTGCATTTACCAAAGTGTCCTTTGCCACTTTGATGGATAGTCCAATTTTTTTAAAAATAAAAATATATATTTAGAAACTTCCAGTTAAATATGAAAACTCAAAAATTATTTTTTAACTAAAAGAAACTAATGAATATTTTGATCTTGTTAATTTCTTTATTGTTCTTGAATCTGAATAACGAGTTACCCAAAAACTTCTATTAATAAATTTCATAATATTATATTTATACAATATAATTAATTGTATTTATTGATACAATAATAATTTTACACTGTATCATCAATAAATATATTTTATTATATATTAATTTTATACAACAAGCAAATTTTACATAAGTCCTGCTCACTGATTTATTATTCATTTTTAAAACCATGAACGAATTTGAGAAAACAACATTTTCCAACTTTAGTTAAAATATACTTTACATAGTTTAATTTTATTGTTATAAATACTAAATATTATTAGTTAAAATATTTAATTCTTAAATAATAATATATATATAATAATAATATTTTAAAAATTAAATTTACATAAATCCAGGTTAATATTGATATTTAAATGATATCATATAACTGATTGTTTAACACCATCATGAATCAAAATATTCTCCAACCCTATGAGAATTGCATATATAGTGTATGTATGTATATTGATGATGTAAAAATCGGCCTAGACGGCCGCTCGTCGATTAAATTTCTGCAAAATTAATAGTTTGAGTGTTTTTGGGCATAGACAGTCTTAGGAGGCGACGAAGGCGTTCTTCAGCGGCCATTAATTTATATTTTTACCTTTAAATTTTTTTTAAAAATAGACGGCCGCCTAAGCGGTACTAGGCAGCTAAAAAAGATCTAATAATTTTCAATTTCGATACTTTTAATATATATATATATAATGTTATATGTATGTAAAAAGCAGTGTTGAGATTACAAAAATTTGAAAGTGTTCCCCATAGTGAAGTAAAATGTCTAATCATTTTTTATATTTTATAAGATTGTTTTTCCACGACAATTGTTCTGTGAAATACTATACTATATTAATTAATAGGTAAACAGCAAAAAAGTGTGGGTTCGCAAATGAAGGGTAAATTTGGCATTTGATAATGTGAGTTGGCGGGACATTACGTGGCAAATTGACAACCGATTACTAGTCGTTGTTCCGCTTGTTTCCACGCACTCGATCAATACTCATTTTTAATAGATTAACCTACCCTTGTAAAAAAAATAAAAAATAGAAATAGAGTAACCTATGGTATGATTGGATTTTTAAAAAGTTACATAATTATACATATATTTATATTGAAAAGTATAATTTTAAAAATATATTTTTAATAATAATACATGTAAATTTTAATAATAAATAATATAATTTTTTAAAATTATATTTAAATTTAACGGTGCACGTTGTGCATATTAAACTAAGACTTTTTATTATGTCCGACTCCAAATAAAATATTCGGTAACTATGATATATTTACGTCATTAGGAGGATATTTTGTTAAATTTATTTTAAATAATTTATAAAATTTTGAAGTGTGACTAATATAATTTATAAGTTTTTTGATAATTTTTTTAAAAATAATTATAATAAAAAATAAATATATTATTATCTTTTATATTGATGTATGAATTGTGGAGTAGTGGTGGAGTCATAATAAGACAGGTAGGTGAAAATGGAAATGAAGATATTGAGAAAAAATAAATTAAGATATTATATATTTTTTTTTAAAAAAATCTATTATCTCCGTCCTCACTCTTTCATTTAATTTTTATTACATTTTTCTTATAAAAAATAATAAAAGAGAAAAAAAAACTTAGGACGAAAAGAGTAATATATAAGGAGCTTATGAATTTTAGATAACTCTAGGCTCAATAATTTATAAAGGTGACAGGCCTACAAATGTGTCTCATTGCCCAAAAGGATGAGCTTAAGAGCTCACGAATATGGGTATCAACTTTCATGTCCTTGGAATGTGAGAACTATGTGCTAAGAGGAGCGAACTCGAGATCCACAGACCTAAATATTACTCCTCCCCTGCCTTATAAGTCTCATTTTTTTGGACACGAGTATTAAAAAATATATAAAAATATTAATATAATATAAGTAAAGTGATAGAAAAAAGTAAAAAAATAATAAAAATAGTGTAAAAAGTATAGAAAATAATAATAAAAAAGTGAATAGTCATTTTCTAAAAAAAATAAAAAAGCAAATGAACAACAAATAGTGAAACTTGCGAAAATAACAAAATGAACAACTTATAGTGTAACGGTGAGAGTATTAGATATATTCAATGACCTTATTAAAGTCCCTTTTGGACCTAATAACTAATTAAGATTGGCTAAGGTTACATGCACCCACTGCTGTTTGAAGTACACACCTAAAATAATATTAATTATAATCATATATATTAAAAGGAGAAGTTTCTTTCTTCATACGCTGTCACGTGTCGTTTTTCCTCCCCCCATATGCCGCCACCTGTTATTTCCAAACATACCCTCATTTTTTACCTTTTTCTGCCCTGAACCCCTGAACCTCTCGGCTCCCTCTTCCAGACGAAGAGACACATGAAATATTGTTATTAAAAAAAGATAAATCATATAGCAGAAAATTTAGAGGATGAGCCGGAGAGTCGCTGGAGCCTAGAAGTCTTAAACCCTAAATTTCGTATTCAACCTGCCGCCCGTTGTTGTGCAATCCATCACTGTGCCGTAACTTGCCATGCCGGCCCCTCTTCGTGTTGCCCATTGCTACGAGCCTGTGATACCTCTCGAAGATTCGCAAAGTAGATCAATGCCTCTTACGGTAAACATTCTCATCTTGCGTGGTCCTTTCATAATATACAGTGAACTGTATAATATAAACTCTTATGCACAATTTTGTGATAAGAAGATAATTTGTCAACCCAATTTCTGTTGTTGTAACATGTATTTGCCATTTTATAATATAAAAACTTCTAAATTATTTATGTAGGTTGCAACTGTGCCGAAGTGGAGGATTGAAATTTTGATCTGGTACTCGAACATTATATTTCTTGAAATTATTTTGATACCCTATCTATTTGCCATCTGTCATACCTTAAACTGCCAATTTAAAAAATAAAAAAATAAAAGTGGAACATCTCTGCATAACAACAGAAACGGAAGAAATTATTTATGATTAATTAAAAAGCAAACGAGCAAGTTGAAGGGGCGATCAGATTTTAGGGCGTCACGAATTTCTTGGGAGAAACAGGTCGGCATATTTGATTTTTGTAAGGTATGATTTAGTCTCGATTTCCATCTTCGATTGTTTTTTAGTTGAATAAACTGAACTTTTCTATGGGTTATGTGTGAGATTTGTAGAGATTTCATAAGCAGTAGTATTGTGTAGTCTGATCACACATTTATTGTTTAAGCGTTGTTTTTTTTTTTTTTTAATTATTAATATTCACAATGTAAATATCCTCTGCAAAACATAGAATGGCTGCTGCTCTGTGAATGGTTTATTTTTTTCAATTTTATTAACAGGTTGATTTCTTTTTAGACACCAAAGAAGGTTCTGTTTGTGGTTATAATCAATTTTATTTTTGTTCTTTATGAAATTCTTGAAGTACGTTGGAGGAGTGATGATCACCAGTAGAGAGACAAGCATGTGTCCCTCTTTGTTCTTTTTCTCATGTTGGTAACATATTCTCATATGAAGAGACACATCAAACATTTGTATAAAACTGCCGCCCAGCGTTCGCCATTCCTTTCTATCCATCAGCTTAATCGCTTGCTATTTCGTGCGCCGATGTCCCATAATCTTTTTAATTGACCTGTTGGATTGTGTTTTTCATGCCTCTGGAGATTGAACAATGTTACAGCAACCAAAATGGCACAGAAATTCAAGAAGAGATGGAGAAGGCCTCAGTACAAACAGGGGGAATACTCTTAGTTTTCCGGTCGGCGATGGAGGATTTCTCCTCTGAACGTGAAAGATATGTTTACATTGCTAAGCTGGCGGAGGAAACCAACCGCTCCGACGGTAAAACTTGCGCTACAGCTTTTATATACAATTAAGCAATTTGGCAGTTCAATCTAAAAATGCTTAGAATTCGTTCTGTTTTTCTACTTTGTTGCAGGCTGCTATGTCCACTGCTGTGTCGGTATTACCGCGTGCACAATGTGTCTTCGATGTTTCGAACAGAGGAATTTCACCTCCAGAATGTTTGGCTCTTTTATCTATGGTTGTGCTAACTTCAATTTATTTCACCTCAAAATGTGAGCAGGTTTTATTGTTATTTCACTTCAATTTAGCAAGGTATATTGCTGAGTTCAAAACAGGTAATTTTCTGAGAAAGGCTGCACGATTTCGATCATAAAAGTACTGTAATTTTGTTTCATCCCCCCCCCCCCCCCCAATATGGTCCAAGTGTTGATTCCTGGATAATATGTTGTTATTTGAGTTACATTTATTCGGCCATTACAATTATAAGTAGATTATGGCATTGATTCATATTATGGTATAAAGTTATCTCTCTTTTGGAGTTATGTACTTTTCAATAACCCGAATTGTGTAACGATTAGGTTGATGGTAGTATTATTCTTTTGTGTAACGAATTGTGTAAGCTGTTATTCAATTTTTTTTTTGTTTTTAAAAACTAACCATGAATATATGTTAACATTAAAACAACTTCAGCTGCAGGACAAACATGAGAGTATCTATTACAAGAACTTGATAATCTGTCAAGAGAAGAAATATAAATTTTTAGTGAAGATGGACAAGAGTGTAAAAAGAACTACGGAAAGAGCGGATAGAAAATTAATTATTGAAGAAGTATTCAAGATTAATTCAAGAAATGCATGGAGAAAGATCAACAGCAAAAAAGCAAAAATGGACTGAGACAGTGCAACACCAAAACCCTATACGTCAAGTCATTTGAAAAAGAAAATTATTATTTGTACGCAGCTAGATATATATAATCTTCTATTTATCTAAAGTCTATTATCATTGAATGGGAGAAATATCATAGACCTTCCCTTCCTACAGAAATTTGCACTCTTTTCAAAAATAATTTTTAAAAAATTAACCTACAATAATTAATCGAATTAAGATTTTATAAAAATCCATTCTTATTATATAAACAGCATAAAAACTGAAAAAAAAACACAAACATAAAAATAAACTAATATAGAATAAAAAATATAACTAAAAAGATAGAATTTTTATTTAAAAAGAAAATTAAAATATTTTAATGATATGAATAACAAAGGGTATGATGTATAATAATCATTAGTATAGAGCAATGCTCAAAAAACTTCCAAAAATATGATCAAATTATTGTTTAATTAAATTAATAACAAATTTAATAAGAATAAGAAACAATGTTGATTCTTTAAATACAAACAAAATATTCAACCAAAAATTCTTAACTGCAAAAAGAAAGATAAACACAACTTAAAGAGTTTCTTTTTAAAGGACCAAACCTACAAAAATCTGCAAAAAAATCAATATACAAACTATTTTGAAAAAGAACAACTAAAAAAAAAAAGCTAACAGAAATAATTCAAAATGAAAATAATAAGAAGAAATAAAAAAGCAAAACTAGCTCAGCGGAAAAGAGAAAAAAAAAAAGGCTAATACATAGATGAACAATGAATTATAATAGTTTTTGTGTTTAAAAGAAAATTCAATTTAAAAGATATGAAAATTGGACAACATTTTTTAAAAGATTGTAAAAACAAACCTTTTTGGTGCCATACATGTAAAAGATAAATATTATTTTCACACAATTCGCTAATTAATTAGATTAGAATTCTTATAACTATCCTTCATATTATATTAATTACACAAATAAAAGGAAAAAGAACAAACACAAAAACAATATAATTATATAGAAAAAAAATCATTAGAATGAGAAAAACATGAAACTGAAAATAAATACAGTTATGATCAATGATAAAATATCAATAAATAATAAGGATTGTTATTTAAATAGCATTAAGACTAATAAAAATAATGAACAATAGAGATTAATTACAAGAGATTTTTTTTAAAAAAAATTAATTTATTTTAATGATATAGAATAACAAAGGATATGATGAATAATAATCATTAGTATAGAGCAACGCTGAAAAATCTTTCAATAATATATCATATTAATGTTTAATTAAATTAAAAACAAATTTAATAAGAAGGAGAGTTAGTTTATTGCTTTTAATTAATTTTTTTGAGTTTTGTTTCGGCAATTAGGTAATAAAGAAGGAGAGTTCGGAGAAAGTGTGTAAAATCGAAGATTAGACGCCGTTCGTCGTACACACACTTTTGTTTACAAAACCTCAACAAATCAAAGGTATGAATTCTTATTTAAACAATTGTTTCTCACTTTCAAATATTATATGTAGTTGACTGTTATTATTTGAACCCTTCACAAAAGGAATAAGACGTAAGAAAATATTTTAGGACAAAAGAAAATTAAGATAGGTACATTGTAATACTCGGAAACAAAAAATCAACTGTTATTTATTTAGTTTAAGAGTTTTAGCTCTGGTTTAAATTTCATACTTCTTTCAATTAGGAATTAAGACTAATATTCCAATTGTCATCTTTATGATTAAGAATTTGAGATAAAAAAAAAATTGGATTAAATTTAAATTGGATTAAAGAGAAATTAAAGGATTTAAGACAAAGAATAAAAAAAAATGGGAGAAATTTTTATCTACATAGATAATATTTTACTTATTAAAGGAGACAAAATAAAACTTTGAATATAATGGGATTATTTTTTTAAAAAAATATGAGAATTCAAAATATATCAGTGATATGGAATGTTTTATTTTTATTTTGACAACTAGGACAAAGGTGCAAATCGTGATAAGGGTGTTCTGGTTTGAGGATTACGACGTCAGGGCCGTACGTAAAGCTTCATTTGCAAAACTCTCAACACACCAAAGGTGGAGGTTAGTTTATTGCTTTTAATTAATTTTTTATTAAAGATACGTTTGGATCTATGATTGTTTGCATGAGATAAAGTTAAAAGTCTAAGCGACAATAGTTATCTATGTGTAGTTTAGGTCAATACAAAAATCACAGTCTATGCATGCAAAGATAAAACCCAAAAATGAAAGAAGGTTGTCTATGTGACAAGCAATGTCTACAATAGAAGAAAAAAAGAATAAAAAATAATCAACTATATACGTACATATAATAAATATACAAAGAGAGAAATAAATTTAAACCAAAATACTTATCTATAATTCTAATTTTATTAAAAAATCAAAAAATTATTCACTTTATGAATTTAGTCCTGTGACGTGTAATGTCTAATCAGGACTTAATTACCTGAAAAACAAACAATAAAATTACCAAAAAGAAAAACATAAATACATATATTTATATAGAGAGACAAATGGGCGGGCGAGGGAGATTTCTTTTACTAAAATTTGAGAAATTTTGAATATTAAAAAATAACAATTGTGTACATATATAAATATAAATATATACAGAGAGAGCGGCTTTAAAACAAATTACCTAGCTGTTCATATTTCAAAATTTATTAAAATAATCATCTATTTATTTACTTTAGGACTTTAATCCTGTATCTAATTAACTAATCACGACTTAATTGACTGAAAAAATAAAATATAAAATAACAACTGAAAAACATAGAGAGAAGGTGGGTGTTATTTACACCAAATTCGTCAGATTTAAGTTTTATTTCAGAAAAAATAGAAAAAAAAAATAATATGATTCTTGACATTTTTGTGGTAATATTTTTAGAAATAGAAAATAATGCTAAATAACAAAAATTATATGCAAAAAAAAAACACAAAATATGAGACTAATCAAAAATAAAATAAAATATCATAAAGATTGATGTCTAAATATAAAATAGAGAATCTGTATTTTACATTAACATAACCCACCATTATTTTCCCCTTCAGCATTAAAAAATCACAATTATCTCAAATTAAAATTTAAAAAATTAATCCTTTTTAAGGTTAACGTTTGAAAATTTTGAATTAGATTCTTCACAAAGATACATAAAACAGAATTAAAGAATCAAAACAATTTTGTCTTGAGATTTAAAAAAAAAGGTATAAGCAACTAACCATATACAAACTAAAGAGGATAAAAAACAGAGTCTAGAAAAAAAAAGATCCTACAATAAATTTTAACAAAAAGAACATAATTATACAATTTAAAAAAATTTATATAAGATTAAGAATTTGAGAAGCTTGAATGGGATACAAACCAAAAATTTGAGATTAAAAGAAATAATTAGGGACTAAAATCAAAACAAGAAAAACAAAGAAGCATACAAACATTTAATAAACATTCTTATGCTATCTTTATAGAAAAAAACGATTATATTAAACAAAGATTTTTTTTTTTAAAAAGGAAAAAAATATTAACATGCTTAACAAGATTTTAAAAAGATTATAAATGAAATATTAAAACAAAACAAAAATTAATATAATTTTTTTTAAAAAAGAATATATTTATACAATTTAAAAAAATTATATAAGATTAAGAATTTGAGAGGCTTGAATGGGATACAAACCAAAAATTTGAGATTAAAATACATAATTAGGGTCTAAAATCAAAACAAGTAAAACAAAAAATCTTATCTTTATAGAAAAATCGATTATATTAAACAAAGATTTATTTTTTAAAAAAAGGAAAAAAATTATTCACATGCTTAACAAGATTTTAAAAAGATTAGAAATAAAATATTAAAAAACAACACAGAATATAAACAAAAAATAACTCTTCTTCCTATGTTTAGGAATTAAAAACAACACAGAATATGAGGCGCCTTCAATCTACCGAAAAGAAGAAAGACACTGCAACAGAAATAGAAAATGCAGTCACACATCCTTCTCAAGCGACAACCGAGATCATATCTCCAAAAGGTAAATATTACAAAAAAAAAATCTAAATATAAATAACTTATGTATCCTTCAACAAACTTTATTTAACATATGAATTTGTTAAAAAATTCAATGACTGATGTAATCTATACAATGGAAAAGCAGAGAAAAGTCTGCAAGCAAGAAAACAAAGGATACAAATACTAAAGAGAAAAAGAAACAAAGTATCATCAGCTCAAGAAGGCTCAAAAGAAACGACAGAAAAAGGTACATACCTTGAACAGAAATAAAATATAAACATTAAAGGACAATTAACTAATTAAAATAATATGCAGATAAAAAAAAGAGTGCAAGATGCAAATGATTGCAGATTGTTAGAAGCAAAAAGGAAAAAACGGAAGGAAGAACACCACAAGCTGCACAAAACCCGCGAGAAGAACATCCTCCAAGACAGAAAAAAGGTAACAAAAATTATAAAAAAATAATACTTCAAGCTTTAAAAAAATACTAAACAAAAAAATACAAGTAACAGCCGGCAACAAAAATACAAGGACAACATCATTTTAAAGTGCCAGAATTGTGATGCATTGGTTTGGAAAGCAGAAGCCACGACAACAAAAAAAAGGAGAACACCCACTTTTTTCAATATGTTGCCAGCAAGGAAAGGTCAAGTTACCAAGCAAACAACAAACCCCAACATTTCTTGACAATCTATTACAGCAATCGCCTTCATTCCGGAAGAATATAAGAACATACAATGCAATTCTCGCATTCACATCAATGGGAGCCAAGGTTGACAACTCAGTGGCAGTTGGCAAAGGACCGTACACGTTCAGAATTTATGGTCAAAATTACCATTCTATTGGATCGTTATTACCAACAGAAGGGAAAAACCCTAAATTTGCTCAGTTGTACATATACGACACTGCCAATGAAGTTCAAAATCGTATCAAGGCACTACCACGTAGGAAGACATCGGACCAGTTGGATGAGAAAATTGTCGAAGGCCTAATTGAGATGATGGACGAAATCAATGAACTGGCGAAAGAATTTCGAAGATCAAGAGACAAATATGAAAAAGGAGAGGTCAACGATCTTTCCATCAGATTAATAGGCCAGAAGACAAAAGGACGACAATATGACTTACCAACAACTGACGAACTAGCAGGATTAATTGTGAGCGAAAATTCTGAAGATATGGATATCATCGTGCATGATAAAAACAAAAGGCCTCAACGCATCAGCTCACTACATCCTAAGTTCATGGCACTACAGTACCCCTTATTATTCCCTTATGGAGAAAATGGATTTCATACTCAAATACCAAAAAGAGGCAGCAACTCATCAACTAAGCGCACATTTATCACAATGCGTGAATACTATGCATACGAAATGCAGACAAGGTTGACAGAACAATCCTTGATTATCAGAGGCGGCCGTCTACTGCATCAATATGCAGTCGATATATACACTACAATTGAACAATACAGACTTCAGTGGATCCAAAATAATAAAAAACAAATAAGAGCTGATCTGTACAATAATGTGTGTGATGCAGTTGCAAGGGGTGACATTGATCCGAAGCTGTTAGGGAGAAAGAAAATCCTTCCACCTTCATACACAGGCGGTCCACGATACATGGTAGAAAATTTCCATGATGCAATGGCAGTTTGTAGATGGAAAGGGAATCCATCATTGTTCATCACTATTACGGCTAATCCAAATTGGGATGAGATAACAGAGCACCTACACCAGTATGGAGATGATAATCCAAATGACAGGCCTGACATAATTTGTCGAGTTTTCAAGATGAAGCTGGAACAACTCCTAATCGACATTAAAGATGGGTTATTCTTTGGAAAAATTGAAGGAGGTGCCACAACATTTACCAAATATTTAATTGTACAAAAAAAGTGCATAAACATAAAATTAAAAAAAATATCCTGCTAATTTAAAAAACTCTTTCAACAATGCAGTTATTTATACTATTGAGTTCCAAAAATGGGGATTGCCACATGCACACATACTACTATGGCTGGAAGAAAAATACAAAAGACCCACGATTGATGAACAAGATCATCACTGCAGAGATACCCGACAAGAAGGAGGACCCGGAAGCATATAAATTAGTCGAGCAGTTTATGATGCACGGGCCATGCGGAGCAGAAAGACCAGGTTCACCATGCATGGAAAACAGCAAATGCACCAAAAAATTCCCCAAGCAATTCAATGAACACACAACGATCGATGAGTTTGGAAAGGTGAGGTACCAACGGAGATTGGACGAGACAAAATTCATCATGAAAAAGAATATTAGACTCGACAACAGTTTTGTGGTGCCACACAACATGGGCTTGCTAAAAAAAAACAAGTCTCATATAAATGTAGAATGGTGCAATCAGTCAAGGGCAATAAAGTATCTTTTCAAGTACATTACCAAAGGAGTTGACAAGGCGACAATGATCATTGAGAGAACAACCAAACAAGGAGAAATAAAAGCAGCAAACGATTCTCAGGAGGAGGATATTGATGAGATTAAAAACTATTTGGACTGTCGGTATTTGTCAGCCTGTGAAGCCATGTGGAGAACCTTCGCCTTTGACATACATTATCGAAAGCCTCCGGTTCAGAGATTAAGTATACACCTCCCAAACCAGCAGACAATCATGTACAGCGAATCTGCAAAGCTGGAGAATATATTGAGAAAAGAAAATATACAAAAGACGATGTTCACAGAGTGGATGGAAGTGAACAAAGCCAGTGAGGAAGCCAGGGATCTAACTTATATCCAGTTCCTAACAAAATATGTATGGGATACAAAACAAAAAAAGTGGAAAAGGCGTAGTAAAAAAAATTGTCCTAGCCAAGGAAGAATTGTCAATATCCATCCTACAGCAGGGGAGTTGTACTACTTGCGAATGCTGGTCTTGGTAATGGCAGGAGCAACGAGCTATGAAGAATTACTCACTTTTGCAAATGTGAAGCACCAAACATTCAAGGCTGCATGCTATGCAAGAGGATTATTGGATGGAGACTCCGAATGGCAAGAAGCAATGGATGAGGTCGCCCAATGGGCAACACCCGCACAGTTACGAAACCTGTTCGTCACAATTTTACTCTACTGTGAGGTGGGAAACCCTCTTAATTTGTGGGCACATTGTTGGCCCTATCTAGCAGAAGATATTGCTTACAAACAAAGGAAAAATTTTGAGTTCAAGGAGCTGAAACTTACTGATGAAGAACTACAACAGTACACGCTCATGGAAATACAAAAACTCCTGACCGAAAATGACAAATCCCTCGAAGATTTTGATGGAATACCAATGCCAAACAAGAACATTCTTAAAGAATTGTCAAATTCTCTCCTACGAGATGAGACAAGTTTCGATACCACCGAACAACAAACAGAACACGACAAGTTGATTCTCACCTTAAATGAAGAACAACAAAAAGTATATGACGCAGTTCTGGAATCGGTTGAAAATAGAAAAGGAAAACTCATCTTCCTATACGGCCATGGGGGAACAGGAAAAACTTACCTCTATAAAACAATAATCTCGGGACTACGAGCACAAAAAAAATGGTTATTCCAGTCGCCTCATCAGGCATTGCAACACTACTTCTCCCAGGAGGCCAGACTGCACACTCAAGGTTCAAAATACCACTAGAAATCACAGAACACTCTTCATGTGGTATAAAGCAAGGATCTATGCTTGCGGAATTATTGATACATGCAGACTTAATAATATGGGATGAAGCACCCATGGCACATCGTCACACATTTGAGGCATTGGATATGACAATGAGAGATTTGCTAACACCATTGGATGACAAAGCAGGCTCGAAACCATTCGGAGGCAAAACTGTATTGTTAGGAGGAGATTTTAGATAAATTCTCCCAGTAATACCAAGAGGAAGACGACAAGAAACTGTAGCAGCAGCGATAAATAGATCACCCCTATGGGATTCGTGCACCGTATACATGCTGATACAAAACATGCGTTTGGATCCAAAGGATAAGCAGTTTGCGGAATGGATTTTACAAGTTGGGGATGGAAAAGCCAAAAAAAGATGCCCAAAAGATAACAAAGAGGGAGAACTTGAGAAAATTGTTACAGACCCAACGCTGATGGTAAAAGATGAAGGGCAACCGGTGCAACAAATTGCAAAATGCATGTACTCAAAACTGCTTACGTCCAACACAAAAAAGAAATACCTGACGGAAAGAGCCATCCTTGCACCGACAAATGAAATAGTTGATGAAATAAACGGATTCATATTGTCCTTGGAGCCGGGAAAAGCAAAGCAATACTACAGTGCTGACAGCATAGAAAAGGAAGGGGAAGAAAGGGAACAAAATGAAGCTTTATATCCGATAGAGTTTTTAAACAACCTAAATTTCCCAGGAATACCAGATAGCAGATTGGAACTAAAGAAAGATGTCCCGGTAATGTTGATGAGAAACATTAACCAAAGAAATGGACTTTGTAACGGAACAAGACTGTTGGTTAAACGATTAGGAGAAAGAGTCATTGAAGCAGAGATACTGACAGGAACACATGTGGCAGATAAGGTTTTGATTCCACGAATAATCCTATCTCCAACAGAAACAAAAATGGCCTTTCAAACTTAGAAGAAGACAATTCCCAATTCGGGTCTGTTATGTGATGACAATAAACAAGAGCCAAGGACAAAGCTTAAAAAGAGTGGGAGTCTATCTCCCAAAGCCAGTGTTCAGCCATGGGCAATTATACGTTGCACTTTCTAGAGTAACATCAGCAAAGGGACTAAAGATACTCAACATTGCAGAAGCCACTGATAAAAACAACGACATCTCAAACATTGTATACAAAGAGGTCTTCAACAATTTACCTTCAACAACTACTCAACAAGAGGTACAAAAAAAATTAATATATAACTATACAGCTATAATCCAAGAAAAATAAGAAAAAATAATAAATGAAAATATGTACAGGAAAACCAAGAGGAAGCTCCAACAATCAAAGCGTACAGGTTCAAAGAGTCAATTCCATCATTGTACCACCCACACATAAACGATGTGATAAACGTAAAGGGTGACGGACACTGCGGATTCCGAGCTGTAGCAGGAATGATGGGGTTTGGAGAGGAGAATTGGAAACGTGTAAGGGAGGACTTGGCGACAGAACTCAGAGAGAATATTGATTTATACAAAAAGGCTTTTAGGGATGAAAGTTATGTCGAAGAAGTCTTAGAATCACTAAATTGTTATACATCAACTGCACCGGTTAATAAATGGTTCATGCTCCCACACATGGCCTTCTTAGTTGCATCAGCTTACAACGTGGCATTTATTACGTTATCACCATACATGTCCATTACCACACTGCCATTTCGAAATTAAGTACCTGAAAGACCTAGATCAATCTGTATGACTTTAGTGAACAATAACCACTATGTCCAGGTAATTTAATATTTATGTATAAAACGTTTTGCATGCAATAACATATTAATAAAAAATTTGAATTACAATTTCAGGTATACTTAAAAGATAAAACATCAATGCCTCCAATTGTCACAAATTGGGAAGACCACAAAATGGCTATGGCGATTGGATGGAGAACAGCTTACATGGAAGGACGCATCAAATAGAGAAAAAAAAAATTTGATTATTTTCTTAAACGATTTATGTATCCGATTTCATATGAAATTTAGTTTGAAATACATATTTTAATAGTTACGAAAAGACGATAGCATTTATTCTTTTTTAACAATTTTTTTACATGGATTAAGAAAAAAAAAAGGATAAATATATAAAAAAAAAGAAGGTATACAATACCTATGAACAATAGAATTTAAAAAAATTTAAAAAAACAAAAAAAAATGTTTAAAAAAAAATTACACCTACAAAAAAACATACAATTACTTTACAAAAAAAAAACAAAAGAAAAAAAAACTAAACATTATTAATTAAAAAAAATCACTACAAAAAAATAACACAAATTGCGCCACTAATAAACCACCAGCAACCCCAAATCTACCTCGCTTGAAAATATATTAAATAATAAATTTTGTAAAAAATAATTAAAAAATGCGCGAGAGATTAAAAAAATATATACAAAAAATTCTTATTTCATAACTCAACATTTATATACTGAACATTTTTTAAAAATCAACGACTGGAAAAAGGGTACAAAATTTCTTGAAAAAAATACAAATAAAAAAGAAAAAAGAATTTTCAAATAAATAAAGGACTAAAATTTAAAAATTGAAATTCCACACTCAAAAAATAAATAAAGAACAATACAATTATTCAAAGACTCTATAAAGCATGACAAGAAACACAGGTGAATTTCGGAATTTTTCAAAAAAAAAACTTAATCATTTACTAAACTATCTTTTTTACTTTTCTAAACCTGATTAAAACTACAAACTCAGCAAAAAATGAAGGTTTTAAAAAAAACATAAGAAAAATAGAAAAAAAAAAGACAAAAAAACAAAAAGAAAAAAAAAACCCAAAAAAATAGACTATTTGAGAAAAAATAGAATGTTATTGGACTAAATTAGCTTTCTTACCTAAATTGGGACTGTTTGGAAAGAAAATAAAAAGTTGGAAAATTAAATTGATTTTCTTAACTAAATTGAGACTATTTAACTAAATTCGGGATTATTCAAAAAAAAAACTTAACCGTTTTAATTTAAAAAAAAGACTTAAATGAAAAACTCACATCAATACTTATAATATTTAAGGCAATGATAAAAGTTTTGAAGTTTAAAGTAATCTTAAAAAACAAATTATAATTATAACACTGTAACAAAAGGGACAATTAAAAAGTCACATAACAAATTAAAAATAAAACAACTTACTCCTTCTACATGTTAAAACAACAAACTTAAAAAAAAAAGATTTTTGTGAAACATTAGAAAAACATAATGAAAAAAAAAGATTGATAAAAAAACAAAACAATAATAAAAAAAACAACAAAAGCTCCCAAACAAAAACAAAACAATTCAAAACAAAAAAAATACCACAACATAAAAGATATAAAAAAAAAATCTAAACATAGGAAAAAATTCGCATAACACAATAATTATACACAGATAATTTTTGAAATTATAATTAACCACACAATTATTATAAGATGTTGTAAAGCATGACAAGAATCACATGTGAAATTCGAGATTATTCAAAAAAAATTAACTGTTTTATTTTTAAAAAAAAGACTAAAAAGAAAAACTCACAATAATACTTATAAAAAAAACTACATACTGCTTTAATAAAAAAAGAATTGACATTTATTATTTTCTTCAAAATTTCAAAATAAAATCATAAAGAAATAAATAAATGCCATAAAAAAATCAAAATTCAAATCGAAACGTGATCTATTAGAAAATTGCAAAAAAAAAAAAAAACAAACTGGATTGCTCAATAAATAAAATTTTCATTTAAACAAATTGACATAAAACATAACTAAAAAACAAAATGTAACAAAACAAAATATAAAATTCTATAATTAAATAAATTTCAAAACACATTTATAAATCAGAGGCCAAAACCTAGTAATATTAAAAATATAAAAATACCCTCACCTAACAAATGCACCCACATTCTCCTTCTGCAACCCGTCATCTTCCCCTGCCTCCAGATTCCAGTTGAAAGTATTTTAGTACCTATACTATTTCCATCGCCAATTCTTGCCGTAGCCGTACAAGTACACCGTCGTTCCTCTGAATCCAGTCGATGTCGCGTACACACGCCGGAATCGCGATGCCACCGCCAACACTCATAGCCGGAGATGTCCACTGTACGCGTCCCTGCACTCAATTCGCGCCTCCTCACTGCTCGCCCCACTGCTCCTCCGCCTTAATTGCCGCCACCGCACCCCTGTAACCGCCGTACACAACCTCTGCAACCACATCTGAACGTCGCTCCAGTGCCTGAGATCGGAAATCGCGATCCAAGCTCTACAGCCATCGACGGAAACCACCATTTCTCATACAGGAAGCAAGCCGCCTCTGTTTCTCTATAGCTGGTAAGGAAGAAGATGAATTTGGGCCCATGTTTAATTCAATTATTTAGGCCCATAATGTTTATTTCTCGGACCTTACGGCAGCGGCAAATCGACACTGCTGAACGCCATGGCCGGCCGCCTCCACCAAGGCCTCGTCTGGACGATTCCGTTCAGCAATCGGCACTTGACCAAATTGGTCCTCAAGCGAACCGGGTTCGTGGCGCATGACGATGTGTTTTACCCCTCTTTAACGGTCCGGGAGATTCTGATTTTCTGCTCGCTGCTGCGGCTCCCGAGGCGCAAGTGGCGGAAGGAGAAGATCGATGTTTCCGGTGGGGAGAGGAAGAGGGTGAGTATCATGCACGAGATGATTGTCGACCCGAATTTGATGATCCTGGACGAGCCGACATTGGGGCTCACGCCATGGTGGTAACGCTGGGGCCTGGCGGCAAAGGGGAAGACGGTGGTGATGGCCAGATCTCCATTTTTTGTATTTTTTTAGTAATTAAATTTGTTGCCAGAATAGAAAAAAAGGTCGGGAATGAAGCAGACGATGGTGGGTGCATTTGTTAGTTATAAAGGGTATTTTTGTCATTTTTAATGTTATTATAATTAATATTATATTAGGGTGGGTGTACTTCAAACATCGGTGGTGCATATAACCTGGGCCATTAAGATAAAATGATTAAATTAAGGTCATTGTTAGACTTAATAACTAATTAAGGTCCGTTGGACTTAATAACTAATTAAGGTCCCTATTGGACTTAATAACTAAATAAGGTCCAATGGACTAATTAAGGTTTTTATTGGACTTTATAATTGAATAAGGTCCAATGACCTAATTAAGGTCCTTGTCGAATTTAATAACTGAATAAGGTCTAATAATCTAATCAAGGTACTTGTTGGACTTAATAACTAAATTGAAATTGGGTCCAATGGTCTTTCGTTTGCATTTGGCTGAATGCACTTAGAATTTTAAATTTAATTTATTTTAACTTTGATTTTTTGAAAATACACAATTATACGCCACATTGTATATTTTTTGACAATTATAATTTTAGTGACTTGTTTTTTGAGAATTACTAAGGGGGCGCTTGTTTCAAATTCTTCAATGGTAATGGGAATGAAATTTCATTTTCCTTTTTTATCCTACATATGTTGAATGTGTGTTTGTATTTATGATGGTTATATCAATAATGTTGTGCTCCAATTTTGGAAAAAAATGGACAAAAAAGAAATATGTTGGTTGTGGTATGGAGGATTGATTGAGGAGGATGATTACAAGGTGAAGATGGGGTAATCAAATGGGGGTGTTGATTACCTTATTTAGGAGGAAAAACAATGTTATGTACCTCATTTGTTCTCATTAGCTACTATAATTACTACAATTATATCTCAATTTCCATTACCATTGAAGAATTTACATACCAAGTGCCCCCTAAGTTATTTTTCGTGTATTATTAAGTTGTTCTTTAGTTATTAGTAAATTATTCTTCATGTACTTTAAAGTTATTCATACATATAACTTATTAATGCTTAAGTATTGTTGAAATATAGGTATTATTCAGTTGTTTTTATGTATTGCTAAGATTTTTTTCAAATATTAGTAAATTACTTTTCAGGTATTTCTAAGTTATTCTTACAGTGTAATTTATTAATGCTTGAGTTATTATTAAATATAATATGTGATATTACTTAATTGTTTTTTGGGTATTGCTAAGTTATTTTTCGAGTATTGGTTAATTGTTTTTCGGGTATTACAATATTGTTTTAATAATGACTCTATGTAATTTTGTTTGTACACATGTATGAATCTTAAATCCTACATACTTCTATTTTATCTATAAATTGCAGAATCTATATTTTTCTCTTTCCTTCTTCAACATCATTGTGTTAGTCGGTTGCTTTGACTCTAGAAAATAAGGACATTCAAAGTGTATAATTATGTGTCCATATTTTGGATTCAAGATAGATATTTGATTGATGTTACGAGGAGGAAGAATAACCATTGACATGCAACTAATATTACCAAAATATATAATCCATACCACATTATTAAATCATCATCATTCCTACACAAAACATCATCACACTTCAAAACACAATTGAACCTATGTTCAGAAGATGGTGGATGGATCTATCTTCTCTGGAAGTTGAGGATTTTGGCAGATATAGCGAAGACAAGGAAGAAGAGAAGGCTGAATCCAATAACCACACCCACTGAAGCTCCCACCATGTCCCTATCGTAACCAAATCGCTCCTTGATGAACTGCTTCACTGTGCCGTCGAAATCCGGCCCCACGACTCTGGTTTCGACGTCGCCTAGCTGCGAGGCGATTATGCCTTGCAATGTCCACGACTGCGGGCAGATGTAGTAGAACCATATCCACCATCCCGGAATGTTCTGATCCATATTGATTATTTAGTGACACTTCGTATGCTTAATAGTAATACTTGGAAAAGGAAAAAAAATGTAAGAGTTGGTGAGCTAGAAGGCCTACCGGTTTCGGGACGATGAAGCCGGAGAGGATATTCCAGAGCGAGAAGAACGCGGAGGCGACGACGGACGCAACTTGTTGATTCGGAGTGAGTCCGACGATCATTATTCCGAAAAATGTGTAGTAGGTGAATGTTAGAAAACTGAACAACAAGTACAAGAAGAATTTGCCTGCTGTCCTCTCGAAGTGTACCATGAAGTATGTCATGACACTGAATATGATTGTCTGCACTAAAATGTATGGAATCTCAATGATGCCCTGTTGAGATTGGCATTAGCACAATTAATCCCTTTGTACACTCATCATAAAAAAATAACTAGACTTGATGTAAGCTCACTCACCTGTGCAAATGCATAAGGAAATGGGGAGTACATTCCAGCTGCTTTCTCCCTGTAGAAAACTGTTCTCTCAATGGACACCACTGGTTGTACAGAACTTGCATTGTTGATCCCGAGAAACGACGAAGCAGTGTAGAGAGCCCCCATCAGAATAAACAGATTTTGTGTCGTGGCCCTGCAGGTTAATTTAAAGACATGCATATGCAGCTTGAGACTTGGGCTGAGTTTTTGTGTATTGACTATTACTTCTTTTTGAGGGTTGTGATTACCTTTTATCACCCGCAGCCCAAAACATAGTGCCGATAATGAATGCGCAGACCGTCGTGAAGAACAGTCTCACCACATTGTACAATGGACTCCTCCAGTACACAATATGTTGCTTCCACATGCAGATTCTGAATTGGGACAATGAGTCTTTTGCATATGTCGTATTGAATTTCAGTGGTTCTGTATTTGGAGGTGGCACACTAAGCCTCTCTATTGACTCTTCCACGTTCCTGTTTTAAAAATTTCACGTTAAAACTGATTCACGATAAACTCTAATCAATGGAAGAACAGAAGCACAGTACCTAAACTGCTGGGAGTTTTTATATATCTCAGCAAAATCTTGATTGTTTTTCTGTTCCATAGCTGGTGTGCTTATCTCAAGCATCCAAGTGGCGGGGTTGTAGCCTTCACTTATGGGAGGGACCCCGCTTATCCCCTGACGAACGAGTTTAAATACATTTTAGTGAAACAACTAATAATAACTAAGCTCACGCTTGAATAAAATTTACCTGAAAATAGTCAATCATGATTCTTGATTCCCGGCCAAGCTTGCCACCGTAAATGGTTCTCCCGCCTCGTTTCAGAAGGAGAAGCTCATCGAATGCTTCAAATATCTCGATGCTAGGTTGATGTATGGTGCACACCACGGTTCTTCCAGTATCAACTGTGTTACGAACTGTGCGCATGACAATGGCTGCTGCTCGTGCATCAAGCCCGGATGTGGGCTCATCCATGAAAATGATTGACGGGTTCGCCACGAGCTCCACTGCTATCGTCAGGCGCTTCCTCTGTTCCGTGGATAAACCCGAAGTACCCGGCAAGCCAACCAAAGCATTCCTAAGAGAGTCCAGTTCCACTAATTTCATCACCTCTTCAACAAACTCCTGCAAAACGAAATTAATTAATATTTCCAGATTATTATTATTATTAAGTTGCACAAAATAGATGAAGTTTCTTACTTCTCTTTTCTTGGAATCGACTTCCTTAGGAAGGCGAAGAAAGGAGGAGAACCTAAGGGACTCCTGAACCGTGAGTTGAATGGAATGGATGTCGTTTTGCTCAACATATCCGGATATTCTGGCAAATGTTTTCTGTTCTTTGGGATAGCCGGAGATCTTGATGTCTCCTTCTATATAACCTCCAGTCTTTCTACCGGCAAGGACATCCATCAACGTCGTCTTCCCTGCTCCGCTCGACCCCATCAACGCCGTCAGAACACCAGGCGAGAATACTCCGCTCACACTCGACAACAGCTGCAATCTTGTCTCTGGTACTTGTGACCTCATTTCCTGCAGAACCCACCCCACCCCACCCCACATTATTACACGCGTATACAAAATTTAGGTGAAGAGAGGATTACCTTTGGCATATCAACAAAATAGTTGACGTTGTGGAAAGTAATGGTGTACGGTGTGAATGGCAGAGTCATTCCCCTGTTTGCATTTCCACCATTATTTTGTGCAGCAGCTGATTGCTGTTGATCATCTCCGGTTGTGATAGTCGACTGTGGTTTTTGAATAGCTGCAAAATCGACAGTTGACAATGAGTTAACCCACTCACTAACGCCCGTCTGAAAATATCATTTTTACAACTTACGATTGAGATAAGTGAGTGCCAAAGTGAGAAGAGCGTTGAAAAGCAGGGCATACGCTAGTAAAACACCAATTCCAAGCCAATACCACCAGCTTTCCTGGGGTAGGCTTTGATCCTTCAGAATTTTAACCCCAAGATTCGTGTCTCCTATAGGTTGCTGCAGAATCAATCAATCAATTTAAAAAATCAAGCACCCATCACTACATTTCTTGTAAATCACTGCAACTCAAGATGATAATGGTTTAATTAATTACCTCCGTCCATCTATCAGCAAGGAACTCGTTAACAGACATGGCATTTTGCGCATAGGCAAGAGGAGAAATCCAGTAAGCCCATATCCACCACGGATGGATCATATCTGAGAAACAATCAAGAATTATGATTAACTACTCATTCATGCATGATGAGAAAGGAACTAATCAACACTCACGCTTTGGCAGAACATATCCACCCATCAAAAGGACAATGAAAATCACAGACGAGCCAATCGTATTAGCAATGATCATATCCCTCGCCACAGCAGCCACAGCCCTGAACAGCCCCATCGCCATCTGGTGGACGGCGAACAGCAACAGCATCGAAGCAAAGAACCTCCCAGCCGAGGGGGCGAATCCAACGCTGTAGTACACCACACACGACCACACAATCGCCTCCACCACGGAGTAAGGCAGACGGATTACGAAACCCGAGAGAGACCACGCCCACGCCGGATGGAAAAGGCTGTCCCTCTGCTTGTAAAACACCGGCAGCCTGAAAATCATCAGCGGAAGCTCCGACATCCCGTTGAACATCATGTGCACCAGCCCGAAGAACAGACAGCCGAGGTAGAGGTTCCCGTTCCTCTCGTCACGGGGGTGCAGCCTCGTGCGCAGGAACGTCGTGCACGCGACGAACGCGAGGAAGGCCACCTGGCACGTCTTGAAGATGTAGAGGAAACGGTTTCTGTCCATCAGGAGTATCTCTCTGTCGAGGCAGGCTCTGAAGAGCCCTCTCTTTGACACGGCGTACTTCGTCGTGGGCAGAGCTGTGGACTTATTGAGAGACCTGTCATAGGGAGTGGAGAGATGCACGGCTATGTCTCGGCCGTGCCTTGATTTTTTGAACTCTTCGGCTATCTTTGAAACCGGCACGTACACATATGGCTTGGAGGGATCGCCCCAGTACTGAGCCTGGTCCTTGAGCGATGTCACCTCCTGCAGGAAATCGGCCACGTTCTTGCGGGGAGGTATGCGGAAGCCGAGGGATTCGAAGAAGGCGAGGACCTCGGAACGAGGCCCTTGGTAGACGATGTATCCCTCGGAGAGAAGGATGAGGTCGTCGAAGAGGTGGAATGTCTCTGGAGCTGGCTGAAGCAGAGACATGAAGACGGTCCCATCCATGAGATGGACGTAGTTCCTTGCGCATTTCACGATTTGGAATGTGGTGGAGCTGTCGAGCCCCGTTGATATTTCGTCCATGAAAAGTGTTTTTCGAGGCCCAACCACCATCTCTCCTGAGATAAGAGAGAGAGAGACATTTCACACTAAGGAAAGAAAATGTATTGTGCAGTTAAAAAGAAAATGTACAATATTTGGAAATTCTTTCTTTTCCCCGATGTAGATATTGCTATTGGGTGACTTACGTATAGGTTCAAAAGAGTCACTATGTTTACAAATAGGTGTTGTGCAGAAAAAAGATGTGCTTCTGTGCAAATATTTTGAACCTATTTATAAATATAGTGACTTCCTTGAACTTATATGTAAATCATTCATATCTATTTAGACCACTTTCAAGTAACGTTTCATTTTTGTTCATCTAGTGTCAATATTTTAAAAATGGGCAAAATAGATATTGTTCTTATCAAAACAAGAAAAGAATTTACTCATTTCCAATTGTGATATGACCTGTAGTGACTCTCTTCTTTTGGCCACCAGAGACACCCCTGAGCATATCATTGCCAACTAGTGTATCAGCACAAACATCCAAGCCAAGAACTTTGAGGTAGTGTTCAGTTGAGACACTGTGCGATTTTCCAGGGACAGTCGATGCCTGAAAATCATATTGTCATTAGATCGATATTGAAAAAACGAAATCTAAGAATCAATGAAAATGATCAGTACCTTCATGTAAGCATCTATCTCAGGGCGGGGACGAATATTGTTTTCCTTTTCGAGACGGGGAAGCTCCTTCACATAGGCTGAGTATGAAGACATGTGAATGAAAGGAAGCAACTTTTTTTATAAATGGAAAAACAAATGAGAGAAATTAAGGAAGGAGGCAGACCAGCATAGCTTTCACTTGAGCCTTGACATTTAGCAGCAAAATCAAGTGTTTCTCTGACAGTCATCTCTGGAATGTGACTATCTATTTGGCTTATGTAACTTGAAGCTCTTTGAACATAGAATTCACCAAACTCATGGCCATTGTATGTGATACTTCCACTTTTCTGCACATTATAACTCATTAAATAAAATAAAAACACCTCTATTTCAAGTGGAAAGTAAAACAAATATATACTATTCATAAGGAGATTGTGCATCTGGCTATCCCCTAAATATTACTAATATAGTGACTAAATGTTTTGAGTATTATATAATGTTAATGTTAATATTAATATAATTATAGTATATATTTTTGTTAATATTGATAACAAAGTATCAACAATTAAAGAGAGCAATTACGAAATGCTACATTTTAAAATAATTTTTTTAAATTGGTACAATATATAAAAATTAAACTTTATTATTAAACTTGTGATTTTCTATTAATTATGCAAATTAAAAACTTATACCAATTTAAAATTATTCTTTCAACAATATATTATTAAATAAAAACACTAGGAATAATAATATTTCGTTAATATTTAATAGCAAATAATATGCATTTGTATATTGATAAAACAATGAACATTGAACAGTAACGTTAATGGTAGTAATATTTAGTATTGCATTTTTCATATTACATAATATTTAATATTAAAATCATTATAGTAACATATAAATATTTTTAATAGTAATTAAGAGAAGCGTGCATACTTTTAGCAAACGAAGAAAATGTAATTTAATTGAGAAGGAAATTATGATAAAAGGTAATGTGTGTGTATATATAGGCATACTTATAATAATATTCTATTGTAATGTCAATAGTATTTAATAATATTATATTTACCAATAAGAAATATTTAATGTTATTTTTCTCGTATTATTATAATCTTAAATGTTTTGTCCCATCTAAAAGTTAGAGTCTCATCTTAAAGTTCAAATTTATAAAAAATGTGATATCAATTCATTTATTTAATAGCATTAATATTAATAATACATTAATTTGTTGATATTAATTTGAGAGTAAAATAGTTGTAATTATTTTAGTATTTTAGATATTATTACAATCGATCTACAGCACTAAACGTAGTTACTCGCGTATAAAGCATTACATGTGAACACTTTTAACTTTTTGGAATCCAATTACATGAATTTAGAGAATGCACAATTAATATTTATGAGCCAAAATGTCACGAATTACAAAATAAATGAATCGAGATTTATATGATTTTATTATTCATCCACCACTTTATACTAAATTTAATTAATTCGTTTTCATTATTTTCTTAATTAACATTAATGCATGCATGTGGGAATTAGAAAATAAATGCAATCGAGATGTTGTAACCTTCAAGTCGTTTTGGAGCTTCCCTGCAAGAGCTTGAAGTAAGGTAGACTTTCCCGCACCCGGAGGTCCCAAAAGCAGTGTCAACCTATACCAATAATACATTTATTAGTAACATCAAGCACTTTTGAGTTAAAAAAATATATATATAAATATATATATATATATATATATTCATTTGTCACAAAAAAATAAAATTCTTGTTTTATTCCTTTTAGTCAAACTCTCGTGAAACTTATTCATAATATAAAATTAATACTACTACCTCCGTCCCGGAACTACTTTCATAGTAGTTCTGGGCACGCGAACCAAGAAAAAATAAATATATGAGTGTAAAGTTAAATAATAAAATAAGAAAAAGTGTATTTTGTTGACTTTTGTGAGAGAGAAAAGTTTCTTTTTTTTGTGTGTGAAAGAAGAGTTGGGACGTCCAAATAAGGAAAGTGTGAAAGTAGTTTTGGGACTGAGGGAGTATTATATAATATTATTATTTTTATAAATTAATATTCATAATATTTTGCAATGTGATCCGTCAAAAAAAGTGCAACATGGAGTAGTTTATATATATGTACAATAAGATAATTAAATAAATATTACAATATTATTAAATGAATGTATTAATATCAATTTTTATATATATGCTATGAACTAGATTTTACAAGAGAATTTGTGTTTCAAATCAATCCCATTATTTTTAACAGGCATAAAGTACTCAGTACTCACATAAGATTTAGAATGAATGTTGCTAAAATAAAAATAAAAATAAATATATATATATATATATATAAGTATAAATTCAAGAGTTGAATAACAATGACATGAAAAATGTAAAATGCCACTAAATGAATATTCGTGCAGTTTCTAATCCTCCCTTGAAGTAGGAGAAAGAGCATTTATGTTTCCAAACACTTGTACACTCAACCATAATTAATAGAAAATTACCAAACATCACACACAAAACAAAAAGTTTTTTCTCCATTTATAATTTGATCGTTTTAATTAAAATATTAATTGCGTATATTCCAATTAATTGACCATAAATGGGGTAGTATATATAATTAACAAAAGAATGTCTTTGGAAAGTAAAATTTGCATTAATTTGATGGAATTAATTAATTAGTTCTCACCTTCCTGATTTTACCACACCACTGATGTTGTTGAGGATGGTTAACTTATGTCTCTTCGGGCTATATAATCCAATCATAGAAAATAATTGCTGCATAAGCAAAGAAAAACAAAAACCCCATTACATTTAAATTAATTAAAAGAGATCAAAGTCACATTTAGGATAAATTGCACTTTTGTTCCATGAGAATTTACGCTCATCTTATCTCTCATGTTCTTTTTTCATCATATGTAATCTAATTAATTAAAATAAATAATATTTTTGGTCTTATGAGAATTTGTACTTAATAGATCTGATTTGATGCTAATCTATTAATTTTTATAGATATTTCATTGTATTAAAAAATCAAATCAAATTCATGAGCACCAGTTTTTATGGAATAAAAATATGTACAATTTATCCAAATGATTTAAACAAAATTGTGGGACAATTTTGAAGTGTAAAAGTTTATGGGACACATTTTATTTGACTTCAATCAGAACAAAATTTGCACATGGTCAAAACAACGTTATTAATTTGTTCATTTTGAGGGATTTTTATAATTAAAATTATAACAATTTAAATACATATAAAACTATATAAAAAAATTGAATATTTGTGAAAGTAATTCGAAAGAGAGAAAAAGATATTTGACGTAAAGAGTTGTATTTTAATTACCTCAATAGCATCACGAGTATAATTCACCAAAGTAGGTAGAGCTCTGGACCCAATTTTCACATCCGCGGTGATATGCAGCTTCTCAAATCGGACTTCAACTTTTGGCAACTCCAAACCAACTCTACATTCACAAAATAAAATATATATATATATATATATATGATAATATATATTTTCGTTTAATTTAATTATTTATATGATTAATTATAACCTGTCGAGACGATCTTTGATTCCTTTGAGGATTTTGTAGTTGTCCTGACCGGTGGAATTGAAGGCTCTTTTAATAACAAGCTCCCGGTTGGCCTTGTCCATCTTCCGAACGTCCACCGTGTACGTCACCTCCTTGCCCGGGCCCACGCTCGACGCGTTCCGCCACAGCACGGCCGTGCTCGAACGCTGCTGCGACGGCAGACGCTCGATCGCCGCCCATCGGAGCTCCTCCTCGTCCTGCGCAACCGACTCTGCATTGGACGACCGCCCGAACACGGTGTCGCCGCCCAAGTCGACATCAGGAAGCTCGAAAAACTCACTCCGGTTGGACGTCGCCATCAATCGATCTCCAGCCAATGTACCAATCTCTACATATATATGTACATCATGAAAATGTAAGTATATAATTCAAAATGGGGATTAATTTTTGGACTCAATTAAAAAAAAACTTGACTTGGGAAGGAATTAGAAAAGGTTGCCATGCCAACCTTGAAATGACGAAAATAATTGAGTAATCTGTTGCAGAAATGTTGTGATGAGAGAAGTGTTGTTTTTGAGTCCTGCAGGATGGTCCTTTATATAGGGAAATAGCAAAGAGTGAGAGAGCATCTTTTTTGTCACCTTTTGTATTACGTGCATGACTTGCTTGGTCAAGAATTGCAATTAATACAAAATAATGTGGTAGAATAAAAAAAGTGGGGAATATTTTCCATCATTAATTAATTTTTTTTTTACCAAAAAAGTGGGAAATCATTTACCAACATCTTGATTTTCATAAAAATTACATGTAAAATTTCGGGTGAATAAGTTTCATTGTAAATTAGTTTGAAGGGTGTTAATAATTTTATTAAAATATTTATATTGTAAGATAGTATTAGTTTAAATTATATTAGTTATTTTATTAATTATAAATTAATTGAAAATTGATTCATACAAGATCAACTCAAAATAATTATATTTTACGTTTAAACCAAATTATAAATGGCGCTTGAAAAATTGAATAAAAGTGATATATTTTCGGTTATGCCCGCCCTTAAAAATACTAAACATGATTAGTTTCAAAGTTCATTGTATAGTGGTATGTTTTATAATATTTCATTTTATCAATGAGGAAATTACTAATTTAAGACAAAAGAAAGAAAAAATTATTCATTCTCAGGAGAGAGCAATAAATGGTCATGATCTGTATTTTGATGTTACATCATTTGTTGAATGCCTTGAATATATATATACTTAGGCTCCATTTGGGGACTAAACATATATATAAGTTGGGATTAGATTTTATAGAATCGGAATGGTAAAGATTGGACTAATTGAGATTATTTGGATGATGTATGTTTTAATTGTAGGATATATGTTCAGGATAAATTAAAGCAAAATAAATTTATATTTGGATTGAGGAATTAAGTTGGATATATATGATAAATGACAAATTTACCCTTATATATTACACTAATTTATAAAATATATCCTCAACTAAAATAATCTCAAGTTAAAAATCAAGAACCTATAACTCAAATACATTTAACAAATTACGGTTTTTTTTTTTAGTCTTGTCCAGGTTTAATTAATTTACTTTATTGTTATTTTAGGTAATTTAAAAATAAAAAAATACTTTTATAAATTCTTGAGCAACCTAAAAAAGAAATGGAAGGAGAATTATTTTAAGCATCTAATGTAATTGAGCTATGTGGTTTGAGGAATAAATCATACTAGCTCCCTCGCACATGATGAGATTAGAATCAAATATCAAAATTTACTTTTTTTAAGATAATAATATACACACATTATTAACCAAATTTAATTCCAATAGTTAAACAAAAGGATAAAACTCTACACATATATGTCTATTCATCCTATTTAAATGTGTGTAATATTGATTATTCACACCATTTGCAATTTAGATGTCTGCTTTGCATTTTTCAACGTTTAATTAATTATATTTATTCCTAATTTATTTTTATTCTTGTTAAAGACAACTAGATTAAAATAATAATCTTCAAAATCTTATTTAAAATCCAAAGATATTAATTAAAGATAAAATAGAAAATTTTAATGTATGGTTTCTTAATTTTTATGCAACATCTCAAAACTACAATTAAAATGAGAAAATTTGACAAAAGTGTTTCATTTTGGAAAATATCACCATGGTAAAATGTTCTTGTGCGACTCTTTCGTAAACGTTTCTGTAACCTCTGTGATGTAATTTTTTTAGTGATATTTTTATTTAAAAAAATAATAAATAATATTTTTTAATGCAATATTAAAAATAACATTGTGTTAAATTTCTCAATAAATTGGGAAATTTTGAGGAATAAATAACTAATAACTTTCATTAATGCAAGCGTGGAATTTTGTGTAAATTTGGATTATTAATGTTAAGAAGAAACAATCCAAGTCAAATTGTGTAAAGGTAATTTAGAGAAATTTTTTAATGTAAAAAGTAATTCTAGCTAAATTGATTTTATCCAATGAGGGAATGGAAAACTTTTTTTTTCTTTTTTTTTCTTTTTTTGGGAATGGTTCCTTTTCTTTTCTCATCCGCATTTGTCATTGAGAAAACTTGACATAAAATTAATTAATACACTAAAGGAGAGTTTTTTTTTTTTTAGTTTTTCGTGATTTTTAAAAATAAAAAATTTGAAAATTAGTAATTATTTAAATTCCTTTTTTTTTTAGGTTTTTAAGTAGGATGGAGTTTAATTTTATGATGTAAGAGAAAATAAAAATAGAATATATATTAGAGAAATGTGTATTAATATAAGAAAAAAATATTAATTTTTTATAAATATTTCTTTTTATAGAAATAATTATTTTTTTACATAATAAAACATATAAAATAGTAAAAAATGTATTATTACATGAATCTATTTACCTAAATTTAAAGGGTTGATGATTAAATTAAAAACACATATTTATTCTTATAAAAATATATTTTGTCCTTATAATAACACTCATTTGCTCATATAATAAGACACATTTACCCATATAGTAATACAAACTGGAGATCAAATATGTGTTACTATTAGAATAAATGTGTGTTATTATCTTATAAAATGTTTGTTGTTTTACAAATATTCATTTATTTTTATGGAATAAATAATTTTTCACATAATGCAAAAGTAAAATGTGTGTTACTATAAGAACATATATTGTTTATTCACAAATATTTTTTTTATAGAAATAATTATTTTTTTCATAAAATAACATATGTATTACATGAAACAATATACTTAGATTTAAAGGGATGATGAATAAATTAAGAAGCACATATTTATTGATCTCATAAAAATATATTTTGCCATATAGTAACACATATTTGCCCATATAGTAACACAAACTGGAAGACAAACGTGTGTTACTATTAGAGCAAATGTGTGTTACTATATTATAAAATATTATTATTTTTCATATATTAATTTGTTTTTATAGAATAAATAATTTTTCACATAATGCAAGAACAAAATGTGTATTACTATAAAAATAAATATTGATTATTTATAAATATTTATTTATTTTTATAGAAATAATTATTTCTTTCATATAATAACATATATATGACATGAAACAATATACATAAATTTAAATGGATGATGAATAAATTAAGCAACACATATTTATTCTCATAAAAATATATTTTGTCCTTACAGTAACACACATTTGTCTATATAGTAACACAAATTGTGAGATAAATATGTGTTATTATTAAAGCAAATGTGTATTATTATAAAATTAAATATGTGTTATTATATATATATATAAATAATTATTTGTAACACAATATTAAATGAATATTTTTTTATCAACTCAATAATTTAAAAAATAAAAATAAACTTAAAAAAGAAAGTAATTGGCGTGGGGTGGCTGAGAAAATTAGTATAGGTGGGGTGAGATGGGGTGGCTGGGAAAACTAGCATAGGTATGAGGGTGGGAGGGCAATAATGTAACAGATGCATAAGGGGAAAGTAGTACGCATGTGGGGGGAGGGAAACACTACTCACACAAGGTAGGCGTGCGTGGGCATTATTTTTTTTCTTTTTATATATATTTAAAAAAATTTACAGCAGAAACTTCTACACCATTGTTATTCTAAAAATTGATCACTTCTTATTTATATTTTATCTTATCAATGTAAGTAATTACAAAAAAATTCATCCATTTATATTCTTCTTTATAAAGCAGTTGCATAATCTTTTTCACTCAAATAATACTAGTGGACAAAATTTGTATAAAAATTATGCATATAACCTTACGTGAAACTACTTTAAAATAAGTTTCAAAATATTCCAAGAATTATCTCCAAATCAATCTTATATCTCACTTAATTTGTTTTCAAAGAAAATCAAATTCGGATCACTCACTCAATTGAGGAGCCCAATTATCAGGTGACCTAATGCACCTAATTAAATATTTGTTCAATATTAAAGTATCAAAAATTGAGATCAGTGGCATTATATTTTTATTGTTATTAACATTTTACCCAAAATTTTTATACTTCTAAATTCTAATGAAATACTCCCTCCGTCCCAGAAAACATTGCTGAGTCTTTTGGACACGCAATTTAAGAAAAAAAATATAATAAGTACATTTTTATGAATATTATATGTGTATTGTGAGAGTGAAATTTAACAAATAGTTTCCAATTTTAGATATGCAAACTCTTTGTGGGACAGACCAAAATAAAAAATATGCAATGTCTTCTGGGACAGAGGAAATATTTGATATGTTATACTTTTGTGTAAGTCTTGTATATAAAATAGGGATTATAGTTTTATAAGCCCAATAATTTGACACCATTTTGATTTTGGTCCCAATCAATTGTTCATTTTGATTTTGGTCCTATAAATTTAAAAATATTTTGAAATTGGTTCTATTACCTGTGATAGCAGGTTGCACAACCTATCAATGATTATATAGTTATTTGTTTGACTTTTTATTACAAGTGACATTGATGATTGAGTCTTTATATCTGAGGAGAAATATTTATTTAAATAATTTCTTATAATTGTTTTTAAAAAAATCAAAATATAAAAATTTGTTTAAAAAATCAGAATATTTTCTAATTAGATCAGGTTTTAAAAGTTAACTGGCAACATGTGCTTTGTTGATAATAATATATAAATAAAATAATCTCAATATTAATCAAGAATTATTTTTAAAAATTTACTATTTATATTTAAAATTTTGAAATTTATAAAAAAAATACTAATTTCAAATAAAAAATATAATACAAATAAGCTATAGAAAAATATTTTGTTTATATATTATTATTAACAAAGCACATGTTGTCGGTTTATCTTTTAGAACCTGGTCTAATTTGAAAATATTCTGAATTTTTTTAACAATTTTTGATAATTTGAATTTAAAAAAAATAATTATAAGAAATTATTTAAATAAATATTCCCAGACATTAAGATTCAATCATCAATGTCTCTTGTAATAAAAAGTCAAACAAAGAACTATATAATCACTGACCGGTTGTACAACCTGTTATTACAGGTATTAGGACCAATTTCAAAATATTTTTAAATTTATAGGACCAAAATCAAAATGAGCAATTGATTAAGGCTAAAATCAAATTGATGTCAAATTATTGGGCTTATAAAAATATAATCCCTATAAAATATATCATTTATTAATTTTAAAAATTATCATTTTAAAAAAATAATAACTAATAATATTTTTATTAAAAATAACTATTTAAAAAAAATATTATCACATTTTACTAAAAATCTATCACCAAACTTTTAAAAGGGTGCTAATATTTTTATCAAGGGTACAAATGGCGGTCGACGGTCGGCGGGCGGTCGAGTGCCGTCAAACGTCAAGACCGCCTAGACGGTGCCTAGGCGCCGCCTTGGTGGTGCCAAGATTTTTCTATTTTATTTTTTATTTTTATTAATATTAATTTTTTCTAAACATATATTAATAAAAATATACATTATAGATAAATTACTCCATCCGTCCCACTATAAGTTGCTCATGTTGCCATTTTCGTCCTTCTCACTATATGTTGCTCATTGTTTTTTTACTTTTTTTGGAAATTACCTGTCACTTCCTTATTATTATTTTTAATACTTTTTACATTATTTCCATTATTTTTTTACTTTTCTCCATCACATCACTTATACTTTTTCACTTTTTTCATCACATCACTTATACTTTTTCACTTTTTTCATCACATCACTTATACTTTTTCACTTTTACCTTAATTCGTGTGCCCAAAAGCAACGGACAACTTATAGCGGGACGAAGGGAGTATAAATTTAAAACATAATTAATAACTATCACAAAATATAAAAAAAGTCAACAAAAAGTCAAAAACTATCATAATACGACATAGAACGAATAAATTATGAAATAGTTTAATTAAACTTTCATTTTTTAGTAAGTTAGTAAATTAGTTTTTATTTTTTAATTTTAGTTCTAACTTTTAAATGAAATAAAAATTAGAAAAAAAAAGAGTAATGGTCATCTAGGCGGTGCAGAGACAGCCTCGGCAGCTGCCTAGACAGTCTCAGCAGTGCCAAATGTATTGATCGATTTTTCTCAGCGATTTGACATTGGCGTCGGCGGCCGAGAGCCTTCAAGTGCCTAGGCGGTCTCGGCGACCGTCATTTACATCCATAATTTTTATTAGAAGTAACCATCACTTTCTTAAAAACATTATCACATTTTCTTATAATTCTAGCACTTTTAATTTTTTATTGTTCTCATGCCACGATACCATCTCATACAAATTCTTTTCTATATTTGAACACACATTTATAAAATCTACCCACACTACTGCAGCAAGATTAGTGTAACCACAAACACAAGACTGAACAAACAATTCATGTGACTATGAATACATCTTTAATAATCAAGTAGTTTCTTTGTATAAACATAATCTTCATTCCACACTTCTATAAGTTTAATATTTATATACATAAAATAGGAAAGAGCAGAAGAATCAAAACGACTGAGGGCCGCTTTTTTCCGGTTCTTGTGCAGTTCTGCTAGTTAAGGAAGGCCTCATCGTTACAATGGCCGATTCATTCGCTCCTGCTCTTAAAGCGACCCTTCCAGCTTCCAAGAATCTTTTAACCGCGTCCTCCGCGTACCTGTTAGCCTCTACAACTGTCATTTCTCTCCCAATATCCGGATACGAGTTGAGGATGTGGTCTCCGTTCAGCTGTGACGCTAGCTGAATCAGCTCGAGCTGGAACTCCGACAGTTTGGTGTTTTCCTTCGGTCCCCTTGGACGTAATGCCGTCATAACTTCAGGGAGTTTCTCTGAAGAGCCACAGAAATGTCAAGTTTCGGTGGTCATGATATAAATAAAAGATAAAACACGGTGCAACTGTTGTCTTTCAGTTGAAAAAACACGATAAAATTTGAATCCATATATTTGCATACATATATGTAAGCCTAATTGCACTTAACCCGCCAAACTATCGCCGAAATCAAACCTAAACGACCAATTTTTTTTTCTTAACCGAACTCTACAAACTATCAATTTTTTACACATACACTGAAATAATTTCCATGTTTCCATTTATCCAGGTTTTTGACATGTGTTGTTCCACGTGATTTTTAGAAGAGTACTTCCGGTCAAATTCTGTATTCTAAGCACTAACCCTTTCCTCCCCACCCATTTAGCTACTCGAGAGCTACTTGATCAGCCAAAGTACGAGTTTTTCCAACTTTGCTAAGTAGCTCACGAGCTGACATAACTGGATTACATCCTTAATGCAAATGCTACTATCATCAGAAGAATAAGGAGAAAACACAAGGTATAGACAAAGTACAAATTCAAGTTCAGTAAAAGATGGACAAATGATCAAGTAGGTGGTGTTCGTGTATATGCTGCAGGCTGGCTGAACCAAAATATTTACAAACACTACCATACTCCATATTCTGTGCTACTGTTGGCGGCCTTCCAACCTACTTTCATAAGAAACAATAGAATCGACCTATAACAAACTTCTATCAAGATTATGTGGCGTAAGAAGAGGTTACTGTCCAAGCGATTGCCGTTGCTGCACTGCATTGGTGTATTTTTATGATGATTAAAAACAAAGTTTACTGCTGTTCATTCCCAATTCTGGATTGTTTATTTTAATGCTGAAACTGACAAAGTAGAACACATTATTTACTGATTTAACTAATCTCGAGGAGTGCTTTTCAGATGAGGCGATTTAAAAGAACAAAACCCAATGCATATTCACAAGAACCACAAAGAATAAATCACTGGAAATAAGTGGAGAGCACATCCTGATGGTAACTTGAACAACGTAGTGCATTAATTGCTGACCTGGGCAATCATCCCGAGGCGTGTCACGCAAGGAGAAGTATTTCTCAAACGTTCCAGCCCAGGCATCACGTTTAGTTAAGAAGTTCGATTTAAGATTAAAAAGCTTCTTCACAGTAGCAGATATTGACGAGTGTTCATATTGTGAAGATGGGGTTGGGCCACTTGGCTCATGGATCACTGCAAACAAAAAAAAAAAAAGCAGTGTAAACTTTAAGACATAGAATAGTTTTTAAAAGAAAGAGAACTCCAGCATGTAGAATATGCTCTGTTCATTAATCTTTAATTTATACCAAGAATATGACAAATGGAGGTACTCATTACACTTTTCATGAAAGCATATAAGATGAGCAATATTAATGGTATCATTCTTTCAGTACCATAATGAAAATGTGAGACCACACCATGCAAAACTTAATGTACGCCAACTTTAAAAAAAAAAAATCCAATTTGTATCCTCCGCAAACAGGGACAAGATAAACAGCAGCTTCTTAACCCCTCAATCCAAATCTCTGTAAGCATCTCAGCCTAAAGACAATGTTTTTTTTCCACTTTTCGTTTTTCTTTTGGACCTGTTGTAAAATACCTTCAAGCAAGTGGAGAGTATCACCTCTCTTAACCATAAACAGAATAGTCCGGGAACAACTTCACTAAACTGCTAAACTATTTTCTGATCAATGTAAAAGCTTTAGAAGGACTGGTGAATATCCCAACTGTTCATCACTATACGCATCAAGCCAACTTATTCGTTACACATATCTATCAAAATGTGCTAACATGGGCATCCCAGAGCTAAAAGGTGGGACTGTTTTATAACTACAAAATTGGAAGGTCTCCAAAATAAGTGCTATAATACAGTTCATATAACTACAAAATTATAGGCTAGGTTTTGTTAATTCTAGTAAATAAGCCACTAACATATTCAGCAAATTTGGCAGTTCAAATAAATAGGTATGCCTTCAAGCAATCATCATCATCATCATCATCATCATCAATTAAGCCATAAAACAGCTAAAACCATATCATAAACAGTTCAATAATCTCATACCAGTGCCCTTCTCAATCCATGGTGAAATCAAGAACGTGGGAACGCGCACACCAAGCCTATCGAACTTGAAATAATATGGGTCGGGTCCAATGATCCCATCCGGGTTAGGCACCCCGGAAACGGGCGTGGGCACATGATCGTAGAATCCACCATGCTCATCATAAGTTATCAAGATCGCCATTTCTTCCCACTGTGGGCTCGCTCTAAGCGTCTCGTAAACCTCCTTCACAAACTTCTGCCCCAGGGCCACATCATGCGATGGATGATCATCGTTAGCCGGGAAAAGATTGATGTCGAAATAACGCTGCTCGATCACGACGTAATTTGGGAGTTTCCCCAATTTAGCGTGAAGCTTGAATTTCACTGCGTAATCGTGGAATTTGACAATGTGTTTGAGTTTCCGTAGACTGTTGAAGAACAGAGTAGCAGGGATATTCTGGTAATAAATCCCAAAATCGAGGTCATTTTCGTCCAAGGAGTCGAAGATGGTCTTCTGCGGGAAGCCATTGATTAGGTCCTTCCTAACGTTGCTGGAGGCGCCGTGGGACGTGGCGGAGTGGACGTAGAACCGGTTCGGCTGAGTGGAAGCCGGAACCGAAGCGAACCACCGGTCCATAACGGCGAACTGGTTTGCTAACTCGGCATAAACCGGCACCAGATCCGGTTTAAACCCGCTCATGACGGTTTTCGGCATTCCCTCAGCTTCCATGCTCTCCGCCTGTTGCACAAACCCGTTCATCGGAGCCGGGTTCGCCGTCGTGTTGTCCAACGACCCGAATATCTGCTCCGTCATGGCTTGGATAGAGTGGCCCGGGTCCGAATCAACGAAGAAAGCGTCGTCGGAGACATGGACCGCTCGAGATGTCGGGTCGAACGCGTTGACCCGGTTGTACTCGGAGCCAGTGAGCCCGTCAATATCGGGCCGACTGCGCCTTAGCCAGCCAAGCATATGATCGAAGGAGCGGTTTTCCATCACTATAACTACCAGGGTTTTGATCGGACCCTCGATTTTGTGCTTTTGTTTTTTGGGAAAGGGGAAAGAGCGAGAAACGGATGAGGAAAGTAGAAGATAGATGAAGAGAAAAAGGAGCAAGCTCGTCCGCCGGGAAAACCCCATTTTCCGGTAGCCGGCGAAGGGACGGCGTAATTTGAACAAAACTCGAATATATATATTTGAAAAGAGGATCGAAAGAAGATAATTTAAGGAATAATCTGAAGAACTACAGAAACCAGAGATCAACTCCTTTGACTAACCAATGTTTTTATTCTTTATCTGGTTTTACTGGTTCCTTTTTCTTTTTCTTTTTCTTTTTCTTTTTTATTTAAGTGGTCACCTTTTCAATTTTAATATTGGGTTTGCTTTTTGTTACGTTTAATCCCCAGATAAGATATTTTGGCAATCCTTTTCAATACAATAATAAATTTGATTAAATTATGAATAATTAATTTCTTGAAAATATAGTTTGATTAAATTAGTACTATTTGGGCGGTTTTCCATCTGTGGACTGGTGGTGACCTTACCTGCCAATGCCATCCCTCGACTCTTTGCTCATCTCTACTTGTCAAGCTATACACGCTACGGTGGGGTTGATGGGTGACACAGACACTCTCATTAATGGAGGTTTTTTAATTCAAATATTATATTTGAAAAATTAATTTATCCTATTTTTAACATTCTTATTGAATCAAACATGAGCGACAATGGTGAAGAAATTCTTATTATGCAAAAAAAGAGGGCGTCGTATATATCGATAAAATTTAGAAAATTGAAAACAAATATATAATACATAAATTTAATAAAAGAATTTGAGTTGTGAATATATAAAAAAAAAACGTAAATTCTACTGTGCACCCAAGTGCATGGTATTCACTTGAATTTTAATTTTAATTTTGATTTTAATTTTAAATTTTTTAAATTCACACAACACACTGCACTATATGTTTTTTTCGGGTATTTTAAATTGTTTTTGGTGTATTGGAGTATGGAATATTGGAAAAGAAAAGCAGCAGTGAGTTTCTTCTTGTAAAAAGGGGTTTATTTTGAGTTGAATCTTGTTGGGGATTGAAGTGTAAGGAACACCATTTTAGGTGATTTCTATCATTTAAGTTAAATTTTCATGTTTATGGTTTATTTCTTTTTTATTGTTCTTGGAGTATTGTGATATCATTTTTGTGTTTGAGCATATGTGATGTCCTATTACTTAATACTATTGTTAGGATATTTTGTTAGAGTTTTGATGATATGAAAACTAACACAGCTTGTAATATATGACCAATTGAATCTGTTAGTCAGCTAATGAGTAGATTAGGATTAGATAGGTACTTGTAAGGGGGAACCTTGCAACCTTGAAGATCCGAAGATGTTCGTGGAAAAGATGATCATCCAAGCCTGCTTGAAGACTTAGTTAAGTCCTTGAAGACAGAAGATCGGACAAGTTGACATGCTGAAGAAGAAGCTGAACTCAAGACAAGTAAAGAAGAATCTAGCTGAAGTCAAAGACTAACTGAAGAGCTGTATGCAGTCAGACGAGGACAAGTTCTACCAGATCAGCTGAAGTCTGCTAAGATCAGCTGATGTCCGCCCAGATCATCTGGGGTCTGCCAAGATCAGCTGATGAAAGTTCAATGATATTTAATTTGTTAGCTCGTGAACGAGTCGTTAGCAAATTTGTAAACTAGCTCGTATAAATTATACTCCCTCCGTCCCAACTCGTTTTTCCCCTTTTTCCATTTTGGGAACTCTTTTTTCCTATCTTAAAAATGAAATAATTTGCACCCACAAAAGTCAATAAAGTACATTTTTTATATTTTATTAATTAACTTCACACTCATATATTCTACTTTTTTCTTAATTCGCATGTCCAGATCTTTTGGAAGAAAGATCCGGGACGGGGGGGAGTAATAATTAATGGACTTAGTCTTATATGCATCAGTTACAACTTGCAATTCAAGTTTATTTTTAAAAAGTTACACAAAATACTACTGAAAAGTTACACATATTATTACTGAAAAGTGTATCTTTAATAGTGTAACTTTTCAGTAATAATTTGTGTAACTGTTTAAAAATACACTTGAGTTGCACGGTGTAATTGGTGCACGAGTAGTTTAATTTTGATTTACAATTCTTACTAAAAATATATGATATAAAAATGTGTTAATGAACTTATTTAATTAAATAAAATTATAATTTTAATATAGTTTATTAAATCGGCGCATATGCGGCTTTCTAGTATAAGTAGATACATATAATTTTTGGAAATATATAATTTATTTTTAAAAACAAATTAATAAAAAATTTAATATAAAATTATATTAACTCAAGAATTTTCGTGAATGTTATAGTTAAGTTTAAATTGAACTCAATAATAAACAAACCAAATTCAAAACCTCCATTGTCCAACTTCATTCCATTTACATCACTACCGCTGGTTGGCTTCATACTACATTTGGCTTCATTTGTAAATTGTAGATAATATTTTTAGTGGGAAACATCACTTGTGTTTTTTCATTTTTATTACAAAATAATCCTTCGCATTTTTAAAACTTTGCAGAAATTTCCTTTCTCTTGATACATAATGCTTTTTTTTTTTAATTAAATTAAATTAAATTATACAGACGCATAAAATCCTTTTATATTTTCAAAGTTCAATTTCAAACCCCTTATTTTATCTATAATGTATATGCACAAGACTGCCCTCAATTATCACTTTCCCCTTCTTTGTTCGAGAAATTAATATTTAGTTCATTTATAATCAGAATTTGTAATTAATTAATGAGAGTGTGAGACTCGTTTTTGCTATTTAACTTTTTAAAATAAACGACAAATAGTTGATACACTCAAGAATAGATAATTGTATTATATTTAAAATCGCGAAACGAGAAATTAATACACGAAGTTAGAACATCGTACAACATTTTAAAGCTTTAAGTTAGAAAAATAACTAAAAGTTAATTATCCCACATGGAATAATGTGAGAGTTAAACTAGCACATAAATGTAGGAGTGAGTTTGTAATAATGCAAATTATAGTTGTTGAAAAGAGCTATCTATGGACTACTTGCATGCTGCCGATCAGACTGTGCTGATTCCAATATATCTTAAATTTGCAAAAATATAATTTTTTTATATTTTCTTGGGAAGATTTTTTGATATTATTTTTTGGAACTTTAACAATTGGACTTTGAGAAATAATTTATATTTTTATTTTTTGACGGAGACTTTGAGAAATAATTTGGACAACCTAGGCTTGAATTTGGAACCCATTGTCTTTTTGGAACTTGAAAATTGGCTTTAATCCACGTATAATAGGTTGAGACATTTACTAGCCTTAAGTTTAAGTTTGAATTTGAATTACTGAGATTAATAGACGTTTTATATATATATATATGTGTGATTGTAACTTCCAAATGTGACGAGTAAACAGATACGAAGCTGAAAGTAGAAACCTGCCACTTCGAAAAATTGTTATTTTTGGAGTTTTAAAGTGCAAATTTCTTTTTGTAAGTTTACACTTTCTTATTTTTAGTTGTTTAGTTCCGAGCGTCACGCTTATATTGATGTACTTATAAATAACCAGGTGGGTTAGCTCACCTGGCCACCGGATTCCTCACTTGAGTGACCGGGTTCGATTCCCTCTGGGAACAAATTGGGAGATAGGAGATATAAGGTTGGCTAGGAATTTATTCTTAGAGTGTCTGAAAACTTGGTGTAACTAACGTACTAACCACTAACATTTACCGATAAAAAAAAAATAAAAAAATTTGATGTACTTATAAACCAACATTTTTATATACATAAATTCTCACATTTTACACTTCTTTTATGAATAAAGTTTCTTTTACTTTAGAGCATCATTTTAATTGTAAATTTTTTTATACATCTTAATTAAATAACATAAGTAAGTTCATACAAAAGCCATTATATTGCTACTTTGTTATGGGCAAACCATATTCCCTTCTCCTTCATACGTTTGTTCCACAACGCCATGTCTAAAGCAGTACTAACATCCTATATTTACAGTACACAATCAAACATGCTATCATTATTCCATTCAAGATCTTAATTATTCACATATTTAATCATACACATCATAGATATTTGTGGCTGTGAGATCTCCTTTTCTTGTTTCTGTTTGTGATGCATTTGGTACATTTCATCTTTTCAAATCTTGAGCTTTTTTGCAATTTCAGCGACGTACTTACCCTGATGAAAGGCTTGCTGAAGTTCGAGCTCTGTGGGTAGGCGTGATCCATCTGCTGCATACGTCCCTGCCCCGTATGCAGATCCACCCTTCACTTCTTCCATCTCGAACATTCCACTTCCAAACGTATAGCCCAGAGGAACGAACATCATGCCATGATGTGCTAACTGTGTTACTGCTGTCAATCTGCAGGCACTAACTTTAATCAGAATTAACTCTCAAAATAGTCGAAGAGTCTAATCCCGGGTCAGGGAAATATTAAATGACTGTTCGCAAACTCTATTAATAGCTTCTAGAATCACCTTTCTTCAAAAGCCGTGAGTAGATTTTTAAAATAAATGATTCTAAACTGTTCTGTATAGTTTACAAACACTACCTACTCGAGCGTAGATGGATTGCCTTACAAAATAATGTCTTGGCTCCCAATTGGAACATGTTTTCCTTTTGTAGCATGAGAAGAATGAAGCATTAAGTAAAGCATTTGATTGTTCATGATCAAAGTATTTCTCAAAAACAAATTTGAAAACTTTAAGATTTGTGGCAATAAATCTTTATGATGTTGAATGAAGCAATGAAAATATTCATGTTCATAGATTGAAAGGACTTTTGATGCAGCCCAAAAGCACCTAAGTTTCATCTTGGACAAGAACTTATATCCATCATGTTACTCACCGTGCAACTCAAATACTATTTTAAATGGTATTGGTTGTTTTACCAAAAAGTACTCAATTTGTAGCATTAGTTATTATCAAGGATGAAAATATCGGTATCGACGGAAATATCGGTACCCTGAATTTATGGATATATCGGTGGAAATATCGATATCGAATATCGATATCGGTAAAAAATAGAAAATTCATGGAAATTTCATTAAAATGATGGAAATTTAACATGAAATTTTAGACAATATTATTAATAGTCTTAATACATTAATTGAACTTAAAATCTCAATAAAATGAGAATCTTACAACAAATATATCAAGAAAACATACGTAAGACATATAAAACGATACAACAATTGTTCATAATTATTGAATATTACACAACTAATACCAAAATGATGTCCTATGAGCCTCAAATGTAAAAGAAGAAAGACCATCTTGGTCTAAGCAATAATGGTACCAAGTCATCAAATTAGAGAAATTCCCGAAATATATCGAAATTTCCGAAATTTGTCGAAATTTTGACCGATAAATTACCGAAATTTCCACGATATTTCTCGATAATCTGCACATTTTGAATTACCCTGGACCAATATCGAAATTTCGCCGAAATTTCCCGAAATTTTACCGAAATTTTACCGAAATTTTGGAAAAATAATCGTTCAAGTGAATTTCCATATCGGTACCCTCAAAATTCCGAAATTTCGGCGAAATTTCGGCGAAATTTCGCGAAATTTTAATCCTTGGTTATTATCACTGAAAATTATGTATTTGTGTACAGCTGCACTGTTACTTTCCGCATGCTACATGTATCAATTATCAAACGGCATTACTAACTAGCATGCATCGTTTATCGGAGACAATGAAGTACAAGATCAACATCAATTGCTTATGCCGATTTCCAACCTAATGCAATGCTCTTCTAATCTCATTCATCTTCCATGTAATTTGTGTCACAAGTTCATTTTAATATGAATCAAGCATCTTCTAGCACCTATCATATTAACAACAGGATCAAGATTGCTAACATAAATTAAGACGAAGCATTACTTACGCGGTGAGTTCCTGTCCGCCCCCATGGAAGCCTGTGCTCCAGAAAATGCCAGCAGGCTTTCCAGCAAGAGCTTGTCTAGCCCATATCTCTGAAGTAGCATCAAAAAATGCCTTGAATTGTGCTGCCATTACTCCAAAACGAGAAGGAAAACCAAAGATAAACCCGTCGGCCTCTTCCAGCTGTTCGGGCCTGATCTCAGGCACATTATCAGCTTTCTCAGGAGCCTTCATCTTCTCCAGAATTTTCTCAGAGAGCGTTTCTGGTACCTAAGCTAATTCATAAGAAAGTATGAACATTCCATTAGTATTAAATATCACATCAAGAATATCGATTGTCAAGAAGATCAAGAGGGAGTGTTGTCTGAACAATCAACTATAATTCACAAATCCTTTTAAGAAAATCTGTTGCACCTGGTTTTCGAATAGTACCATTGAGAAATAAGTAATACTACTATTCAGTGTATCACTCAACCGGTACGTCTAGTGCTACTTGTTTCCGATTAATATCATTTAAGTAAAACGAGTAATATCATTAAAAATTGTACTGGGCAAATGGTGAATACAAGAATTTGCCTCAATCCCCTAATTTTGAGCACTGCTTCATTGACACGACAAGTTGATCATCACAAAGTCTGAAATTCTAGAATAGTTTTTGTAAGGATACAATTTTCTTCTACAGTATTATCAATTCAAAAGCCCAATTTCACAACATTTTTTTTAAAAAAAAGTAAGAAATAACCTGCCAAAGTGTAGCTTCGACATCAGGAACAGCAGTAGCGCCCCTTTGTATCTCTTTTGCCATGGTCTCCACATGTCCATACAGAGAGTAATACCTTGAAAAATAAAACACAAGATCAAAACAAAAATCTCAACAAATCAAAGATAAACATCCTTTTGCCCGACTTACACTATATAAACCTTGGTAGTGCCCATTCTATCTCTCTCTCTCTCTCTCTGAAACAAATGGAGAAGTTGGAAATCTACTGTGGAAGGCTAATGGGCATTAATAATTCTTTGTCCACAAGCAACAGAACAAATAAAGATGTGAGTTAAGTAGAAGGCTGAAAATATTGCTGCTATAACTGAAGAAATTGACACACAAAATTGATGTTATTGTCTGTATTTTTTGTGATAAAGCCTAGGAAAAGACGAGAGCTGGACGCGCGTCGAATTATCTGATGAAGACATAAAAACCAACACGTAACAAGATGATACTAAGGGGGTGTATTCGTTTAAGATTTCGTGGGATTTTAAATGACTTTTTTCTTATAAAAAAAACTGTTGGTATTCAATCAGGATTTTAAAGGATTTAAAAATAATCCATTGGTATTCAATCAAGATTTTAAAAGACTTAAAAACAATCCACTAGTATTCAATCAGGATTTTAAAAGACTTAAAAACAATCCACTGGTATTAAAAAATATAAGGATTTTAAAGGATTGTTGGGTTTGATGGATTTTGATGGATTCTTTAGTGTATTTTATAAATACCAACAATCCCATCAAAACCTCTAGGATTTCGATGGACTTTTTTAATTAGTAACTTTATTTATCCCCAAATTGATTTATATATAATTATTTATTTTTAAGACCTAAAATAGTTTTAACCTTATAATTTCATCTCTACATTTATAACATCAACGATAAAATAATTACAGTGACGAAGAGTAATATAATATTATATATACACATATACTAGAATAAATAAAAATAGTTAATAATTAATCATTAAAATGTATTAAAAACGATATTGTTCATCCTAACTTATATACAAGATAAATCTTTTTTTTATATAGTATTATTATAATACTAATATTATATATTACATATGTCATTAGGTAATATTTTTATATTGATAATATTTTTTACGGTATTTGAGTTTTGTTATATTTTACTTTGGTTGCTTTGATTATTCAATTTCGATACTTTTTTATATTGATAATATTAGCATGTGCAGCTCTACATAACTTTATTCGCAAAGAATGTCATTCTGATGAATTTCCAATTGAATCGGTGGACGAACCTTCATCTTCAACATTACCAGTTAATGAAGACCGTGATTTTGAGCCTATCATTCAAACTCAAGAGCAAGAACGACATGACGCTAATGCTTTGAGGATTAGTATAGCTATGAATATGTGGAGTAATGCTATTTAAAAGGACATGATATTATGATTTTTTTTGTCTTTAACTTTTTTTTTTTTTAATTTGAAGGTATGAAAAATTTTGAATTTTTATTGTATGTCACAAATCCATGAAATTCTGCAAAGTCTACAAAGTCCTATAGAATCCATTAAAATCCTTATTTTAAAAGTCTTACAAAATCCTACAAAATCTTAAAAGTCACCAAAATCCTACAAAATCTTTAAAATCTGCAGGATTTTTTTCAGCTAAAAAAGTCTTTTAAAATCCTAATCCAATACACCCCCCTAATACACAACAAAAAAGCATGTCCGCTTTTTGCTTTTTTTTTAATGGTAAAGTATTACTACCTCCGTCCCAGGAAAGTTTGCGGTACTTTCCTGGGCACATGTTTTAAGAAAAAGTGTAATGAGTAGAATGTGTATGGTGGAGATTGTGACGTAAAAATTTTAAAGGTGGAGATTTAAAGGAATATTTTTATTTTGGGAGTATGCAAATTTTTGTGGAACAAACAAAAAAGTAAAGTATGCAAACTTTCGTGGGACGGAGGTAGTATTAGTATATAAACCATTGGGATATAAATCACTTTGGGATAAAAAAAATTTAAAATTTTTTTTTTTTTTTTGTTCAAAAATGGTTCATGATATTAACTATTTTCACACAATATCTATATTTTAAAATAGGGTTGTTGTGAACTCGAATTTATATATTAGTATCACTGTTAAACGGGCCGCGGCCTGGCAGGCTGGTCCGTTTAGCTCTGAAAATTACAGGTTTAGATCCGAGCGTATAGTGAACTGTTTAAAATCGGGCTTTATTTTGTCCAGACCATTTAGCCCGTGGGGCTAAAAGGGCTAGCCCGCCGATTTTCACGGGCTTACCCGTTAGCCCGCTTATTATTTAATTTTTATTTATTAATTAATTAAGTAAGTATATAACTTTTATGAAATTGTAAAAGGTAATTTACTTAGTAATTTTTTTTATAATAAACTTACGAAAAAATGAATAGGCTTATTAAATGATTAATTATTTACTTAAATTATTATTAATGATTAACCTAACTAAAACTAATGAACACAAGTTAACATTGAATTTGTTGTCGATGATTTTTTTTATTTTATAGATAATTTATTTTATTTAAATAATTACTAGTTTATACTTTTTACATGTTTCAAATGATGATAATAAAATGATAGAAGATGGTTTATGACTGTCCAAGGATCTAATACCGAGTATTGAAGAGTTTGAAGATATTTATTAAATTTTAAATTAGTAGTTAATGTTTGAACTTTGTGAATTATGTTTTCATGTAATTTTCATGAATTTAGGAACAACATTTGAATAATTTCACATTATAATTATGACTTTATATTTTATATTTTATATTATTTTAAAAAAATCCCCGAGCCCGTTAGTGGCCCATTTAGCCTGTGGTCCGCTAGAGTTAGGGTTAGGTTTCGAATATTAGTGGCCCGCTAAGAACGAACCACTAAGGCCCGCAGCCCTGTAGGTGAAGAAAAATTCCTTTACTCTCACAAAATTCAGTGACCTATTCTCAAACTCCCTTCCATGATCAGACCTTATCCTTTTGATCTTTGAGTTAAAAACATTTTTGAATCTTTTGTGAAGAGTTATGAAGATAGAAAAAGTATCAGATTTTTCTTCAAGAAATTTAATCCATGTATATCTAGAGTAATCATCAACAATAACAAATGAGTATCGTTTATCACCTATACTCTCAGTTTCTATTGGACCCATAAGATCCATATGAAGAAGTTCAACATTTTATGAAACATCCTGACTTGTTTACTTTTTTTTACAAGGACCACATACTTTAAGCTTATTAAGTTCAAGTTTAGGAAGATCATTTAGTGTCTCTAATCTTATCAACTTCTTAATATTTCTATAATGAGTATGTCCAAGTCTTTGATGTCATAAAATATTTTCATCAGATTTTGCACTATTGCAAGTTTTGTTTGATTCAATTAGATAACAATTATCAACAGGCCTATGACCAGTCATAATACAATTATCATCTTTGTTCAAACATAACATGAATTCTTATCAAACTTAATATGTAGATCATCATCACACAATTGACTAGTACTAATAAATTAGCAAGTAATCCTTCTACATGCAAAATAATTTTCAATTTTGGACAACCTGAAACATTTAATGTTCCTTTACCAACAACTTTTCCTTTTGCACCACCACCATAAGTAACATGTCCATCTTTACAAAGTTTATAATCATTTTAAGAAATCAATGTTTCTCGTCATATGTCTAGAACAACCACTATCAAAATACCACGAACTAAGAACACATGCATTCAAAGATGTATATACTACATTACATGACATGTTTGATGCGTATTTCCAAGAAGATTTTGAGATATGTTGTTCAGAATGATATGACATTTTTTTTTTGCAACATTTGTTTAGATTTAAGATCTCTTTTTAATTCCAAGCAATATGGACGTATATGACCTTTTCTAGAACATTAATGACATACAAAATCTCCTCTAAATTTAGATTGAAAATTCTTTGATTTTGAGTCATTAATAGGATGTTTAACTTCTGGCCTTACAAACTCTATATGATTATCATGCATTGAGTGTTTAGAAGAGTTCTTACCATAGTCAAGACTTGTTTTACCTGAGTTTCCCATCACCAAGGTATCATCTAACTTTTCTATACCTTTGGTGAATTTTTTGAAACTTAAGGTTGAAAGTTTTAACTGGTCTCTTAGCTTTTCAATCTCTATATCCTTTTGAGTGAGAATTCTTTTAGCTTGATTAATGAATCCCTCAGGTCAGAATTTTCTAAATCCAAGGATTTGAGAATCTGGTTTTGAGATTCAATTTCTTTGGCTAACCTTTGAAAATTTCCTTTACAATCCCTGTGACCTAATGAAGATATACATGTCTCCACAAATGAACTCGTAACAGCTTACATCCAGAATCAGTTATCATCTAATGTTGTCTCAAATGTTGGAACATTTGGTTCATCATCAGAATAATAATCATCCAGATAATCATCAAAAGTATCATCATACTCAATTTTAGCGGAAAAAATATATTCTTCATTAATTTCAGAATCATTTTCACTTTAAGATTCATCACTTAGAGTAGCATTAAAACTAAGTCTTTTTCTCAACCTTGTATTAGCACATTCATTTGCATAATGACCAAAATCAGTACATGCATCACATTTAACAGTTTTTCACATATCTTTTTTTATTACTACTGTTAAATTGCCTAGGTTGGTTAGACCAATTTCTTTGATCTGACATTTATTGAGCAATGTTGATCTCCACTTTCGATTGACTTCTATTCTTTAACTTATTAGCTTTATTCTTTAGAAAAGAATTAAACTGCTTGGTTAAAAGAACAATGTCGTCAGAAGTGTTGGAACATAAATCAACAATATCAGTATCTGAATCTACTTTAGTGACAAACAGAGATTTTTCAGCATTAGACGAAGATTCACCTTTGAAAACTAAAACCTTTTTTATCATTTGAAGACTCTTCTTTCTTAATAGAATTCATTTATAATAAGTTTTCAAAATACTTACAAGTTCATTTTGACTTATAGAATTCGTATCTTTTGCTTCTTCTAACCACATATTTTAGCATCAAAACGCTTAGGAACCGTACGTAATATTTTGTGTACTAACCTTGTGTTTGATATGGGATCTCCAAGTGAATGAGCTTCGTTGGATATCTTAGTGATTCTCTCGTTGTATGATAAAATGTCTTCATCTTCTTTCATCCTAAGATTCTCAAACTTGGTCCCTAGTATTCGAAGCTTTATCTTTCGAACACTCGCCGATCCTTCACAATGTTCTTGTAATCGATCATGTGCATCCTTTGCAGCGATACAATTCGAAATAATTTTGAACTTAGATACATCCGTAGATGTAAAAGTGGCATTGAGGGCTTTCGAATTGTAACTTGCTAATGTTACTTCTTCATTCGTCCAATCTAGCTCTCTTTTGATTCTTGACTTATTGTCATCATCAGCTGGAGTTCGAGGTTGATTCCACCCGGATAAAACACTTCTTCGTGCACGTTCATCAATAAATTTGATTTACATCCTCATTTTAGGTTTCCAATAAGCATAATACTACCGTCTAAAATAAGAGGTTTAAGTGTTGTGGTTAATGGATATTCTATTGTTAAAAACAATGCTAAAAAATACGGGATCTAATCTAAATGTATTTACAATTGACTCTGATGCCATTTGAGAGTGTGGGTGCGTAACTGTTCATTCTGTTTTGCAGAATGTTGGAACACTTTAGACAATATTTAAGCAGCGGAAGACTTAAGCAGAAACTGCAGACGAAATTCAAAACTTTTCATACACTATAGATAGTGTATGAGTGCCGCAGGGTAAAACTTCACTAATAAGAATAGTGATTACACAATAAACAATCAGATCTGACACATGAGATCAACACGAGCGAACATACGCCTTAAATACAATATATGGAGTTGTATGTCTAACCTATATCTAGGATATTCAAAACTCTATAGAAGGTTGTGTATTGCAAAACATGAAAGTTATTAAACAATATTGTTGTGAAGCGCACAAGCTATGAAACAACGTGAAGAAAGAAACCCTCGACCTAGATGCGTGGTATCGTGGCTTGATCGTGTTTTTCCTTCTTGATTTGTGCTTCCCATGCATCCTCTATTTATAGGCAACGTGAGATGCAAGTTCAGCATTCTCCAGATCACGGTAGAGAGATCTAGAGTCTTCCTTCCCACTAAGCTCCACTAGCTTTGTTACTGCACATTTACTATAAAAATGCAACCGCTTGACCTTTTTCGGACTTGGTCTTCAACCTGCACGTTTAAACATTGAAAGACAGTATCTAATAATTGGAGTTAGTGTTTAAGAGTAAAGGGCAAATTCAGATGTTGCCAAATAATGTTGCAACATATTGCACAACATTAGACTAACATCAATATATATATATAAAGAATAGTGGCGAAGCCCAACCAGTAAATCAACTCCAATTAAGTAACTACATATCCTCAAACAATAACCAAGCTGGCTAGCTCACCTGGCCACCGGGCTCGGTCTGGGTTCGATTCCCTTTGAGAACGAATTAAGGGAAATGGGGGTGGGATTAAAATAAGAAAAAAAAAATAACCAAGTATATTATTATTATTATTGTTCACGTCTTATAATTCCTAAGACTTATAACAGAAGAGTCTTTATAATTGTTCACATCTTTCTCTTTTCCCCACTTTCTTTCTCTCTCAGTTCTGTTTCAGAAAAGGTTTCTTCTCCTCTCTCTCTCTTGACCGTCCATTGCCTCCCTCCCAGAGCCACTGTTAATCGACTCACTCACTCTCTCTCTCTCTCTTTGTCGTCGTTCAATTCCTCGATCTATCGTGAAACGCCAGTGCTGCTGGTGATTATCGTCGTCTCTAGCTCACGCCGAATCTCCTCCGAGTAAGTCTCAAATTTTTAGTTTCTCTGATTTTTGTCCCGATTAAACCAACTATTAATCTTGTTGACAACTCATTATTCCTTTTCACAATTAATCAAGATGTCGTTAGGCAGCTCAAATTATCTGATGACTCGTTAAATTGACGCTGTTAGCTAGGCTGCCCGTTCGTCACTACAAAAATTAGAGTTTCATAAGGTTGTTAATCTTTAATTTTATATTAGGAACGAACTGTTGTACTATTATTAGAAATCTTGAATATTATTTCTTTACTGTTGTAGTTGAAGATATATGAAAACTTTAATATTTATTTATTTTTATATATTTTGTACCAATTATGGACTCTCATCTTGTTTCCCTTGGATGACAAAGATGAAGTTTCTCTCCTCTGTTACTATTCAAAACTTTGGGGGGAAAAATATTGAGAAGTAAAACCTTAAATTGTAACTTTCTTTATAAAGATATGATATAATTGATTTTCTTACTATATAATTTTTGAAATATATATATATGTATAATATGCCACTTTTGTTTAGCTATAAACAAAATCTGCCTACTAAAAGAAGGAAACAACAAATGAGTGTATTTCTAAAAAAAGAGGAGTGTTGCGTAAATTCAACAGTGTTGTACTTATTACTACTATAATATTTTAGTGGGTACACCAACTTTTCAAAGGAGTGTAAATATCAAAAAGGATGTTTTGACTTTTAAGAGACTATTTATTCAGTAGATTTATAATTTAACAAATTATCTAATTACATAACAAACGAGGATTCGATACCAGGACTGTGCTAGTCGGGGTACGAACAAGGATTCGATATTTATTTCAAACCACTTTGGGACTCGGAGTTATCAAGTGGGTGATTCGTTATGCATTTAATTTGTCGTGCTGGTATATTCTGAACTTGATTAAATAAACTTAAAATTTGATAATCAAGAATTAAAACATATTATATATTATGTGTTGCCTATATATGTATTATATGGATTGCTCATGTTTGATACTTATACGGATGCATGATAAAAATATTTTGTGCGCATGATTTACGAATTTAGTAAATTCTCCCTCACAATACGAAATGACAGTTTTTACGAGAAAAAAGAAAGTACGTTACATGATCACATTTTATTTTGTAGCGAAAGGTTATCAGTGGTCATGATTGATAGTGGACCCTGCGCTGCCACAATAAATCAGGTTTCATGGCCACACTGTTGTGGTAATTGGCCACTAGTAATCACGTATGCTATTATTGTGGTAGACCACTAGTTATATATTTTGAGGGAGATTTACATTATCTGAAGATGATTTTGGCAGATCAGACCAATATATGAAAAATGATTTTTGGCAATAGCCTAATGTGAAATGAATTCAGTAATATCACGTGAATTGACTGTGTCTGGTTAATTATTGTACATAATTATTATCTATGTTATACATGTGATCTGAGTTCACGAAGAATCAATATTTGGATTAATATTGCGTAAAGAAAAAAAATTCTATAAAATGAGTATATTATTATTATACTTCAGTTGTATCAATCTCATGACGGTTTGCAAGCCATCCACAAGTGAGATTAAATTCTCACGCCCCCTTTCCTTAACACCTTTTGCAGACTACGAATTCGGGGAGCAAAGATAGTAATGATGACACGGAAATTTCCCAATTCAATAAAAAAATTATAATACTATTCTATTTAAATAAAATGTTATTGCAACTCCTCCTTAGACAATATATTCTTATGTCGATTGACAAACTTCAAGTCTCTCGATGATTATATTTTGTAAACAAAAAACTTATTATGTATTGTTATGAAATACTTTACTCCGGATATACATGTTGGATGTGTCTACTAAAACTACAATTTTCTCTTATTCCGCTGCGTAAACTTCTTATTTCACACGTGTCATTATTATATATATGTATTTATAAAAAAAAATTCAGTTTCTATATCAGTAGCACCTCAAATTTAAGATATTTATTATATTTACATTCGAGGCGTCCAACATGTTCTTTCTCAAACCACCCATAAAACCTCTAATTAAACAAAAAAACTAATCAACAATAAGCTTTCTTAAATAAATTGGGAAAGAACATTTCTCATAATTGATTGAGTGAAGATTTTAATGATTTCAAGTTTGTGTTTATCAAGTTCCTGACTTGTATTTTGATTTCCAGTGATTTCCCGTATTTGAGCTTTTTAAGTTCTATCTTAAAAATTGTGTTGTTTTATTTAAAAAAATGTCACATATTTAAGTTCTATAATTTCTATCTTAAAATTTGTGTTGTTTTATTTAAAAAAAAAGTCACATATTTGTTGACTCAACATTGTTGCTAAGTTTCCCAAACTTTCATTAATACGTGCAAAAACATGATAGCACATGATGTCGTTTGTATTCTTTTGGCAGAAAATGTGACAGAATCAAGCCGCATGGTAAAATAATGGATGAAATTGGAAATTTAGAAATCTTTGAGACATTTTAATAAAGATTCAGACGTAGATTGTACAATTAAAAAAATTAGGACTAAATTGGAAATTTTGGGATGTAAATTATATAATTCACAAAAAATTGGACTGAAAAGATTAAAAAGTTATGGGACTAAAAATATTTCTATCCCATTTCTACTGCATGTTCATTTAAATTACTGTCACAATCCACAGAGCAATCCATTCCATTTTGAAAGTCTGCATTTTATTCAAGAATATGAACATGCTATTACACAGGTGAGAGAGAGAGATGTTGGAATCCAAGTTCTCTTTCTTCAAGATCAGCAAAACTTACCACGCAATCTACGGGGCAAACAAGAAAAAAGTTGAGCAGAGATCAGAAATGGTGTTACTTTTCGATAAATGATGATTCTGCAAGATCAATGGCACGAGCAAGAGCAGCCGCCTTGTTTTCGCACTCTTTCTGCTCGTCGGCCGGAACACTATCAGCAACTATACCAGCCCCTGCCTGGAGATGGGCAACCCATTCTCGGCGTTTCTCGGTGCTTTTGGAGGTAGGGAATACGATGGTCCTCAGAGCTAAGGCGATATCCATATCTCCAGTAAAAGAAATGCCACCAAATCCACCACTATACGGCCCTCGTCTCGTGACTTCTAGTTGATCGATCAACTCCATCGCTTTCACCTGCACACAGATGGTGACTAAGATAATTCTTGCAGATGATGTTCGAAAAACTGTCAAAATGAAATGACATCAAAATTAGAATTGGCAATAGAAGCACTTCAAGTTCTCATGGCAAATACTTCTATGTGCTAGTTACACCATTCAACTCAATTACATTTAAAAACGGTATTAGTTATTTTACAAAAAAATATATTAGGTGTGATCACTGAATAATATCTATCTTCATTGAACAGTATTAGTCGTGCACTAGTTGTGCACATGTTGCACTGGGCAACTGGTGTACCAAGTGTTACTCAAGCAGGGGAATAATATTTTAAGGAAATTAATACACTTCCATTAATGACATACAGGCAAAGAAACAATCATGGGAGTATATAGCCACCAGAAACCCGGAGTTTCTCACTATGGTCATGCCTGAAATAGGATAGATCAATGCAAAGTGGGTTACAGAATGAGCAAACTGGAAAACTGTGGGACAAGGTGTTATCCTACAAACAGAACAATAGGTCTTAGAAAGCTGTGTACATTTCAAATTTGGTCTTTTAAATGCTATCTACGATACATATTCAAGCACCCACTTCGGTGCGTGTATTGACGGTAGATACTACAGCGAGTGTAGCACAATACTACACATCAGAATGCAGGATTAAGTCAGACCGGAAAGAGAGAGACAGCCAAGGGGGGACATCAGAAGGTTCAGAAGAACCTTTATCTTAGTTATGAATAAATTAAATGACAAAATAAGTACTCTTCAATCTAATTAGTTGAATGGCGTTATCAATAAGAACTTTGGGGCTAAAATATAATTTTCATTTTCTGTTTATAGGATTTTTGGCGCGGGGGGGGGGGGGGGGCATGAGAGAAGAAAGTTTGAACAACCTTGGGGGCTCCACTAACTGTTCCGACAGGCAATGCAGCACGTAGAGCGTCCCAGCTGGTCAAATTAGGCAACAGCTCACCAGTAACCTTCAAAATCAATATAAACCAAGACAATGAAATATTGTAAGTTATTACCAGTACATACACTTCTGCTGAAAAACTAGCTAGTATTCTGAAAATAGAAAATATGAAGTAATAATCAATCTTTTTACTCTCTTAGATGTTTATGAAAGAGTATCAGATTTTAGGCTTTCAACAACCCATTTGCTCAATGCTCAGTAATCTTTACCTCCTGTTTACATGGCTTTAATTGCACAAGGCAGTTTTTTTCCCAAATACATACAAGAAAGCTTTTGAAAGACAAAGGATGGTCTCTAGCAACGAATACATACAGTTGAGCTGATGTGCATGACATGGGAATAGCGCTCGATATTCATGAGCTTATCAACCTTGACAGAACCAGGTTTCGAAACCTGCATTGGCAAAGTTAATCTTTGTAAGTTGAGATGAAGCAATGTGACAGAAAACAATTTCAATATATGAAAATCCATGTTTATCCCAGCATACAAACAAATTCTGATGAAGTTCTTTCATTTGTAGTTCCATGATTCACCAAAATATAACTTTTTTCTTTTTAAGAACCAACTAGTAGTCAATTTTTTTAACAAGCACCCAATTATTACTCAATTTTGCTCGTATGTATTTCTCTTAACAGTTTATCTAAACTAAATAGTCTTGAAAAGTAGAATTGAGTGGTGGTGCTTGATGCTCAGACAGAAAATGATATGTTAGATCAAACATCTAAATAAATGTATTCAAAAAATTCTCACCTAGGAACAAAATTCCTGAGCCATGCACCTAATCAGCCCAGACATTCACGTTGAACAAATATGATGTTTTGAACCCAAACTTATGTCTACAGCTCATACTACCTACTAGGGAAGGAATATGCAATAATGCAAATAAATCAAATTGTCACTCCTTAAATATATTTTTTTGATTTTTAAACACCAAAGCATAATGATTACTATCCTAGAATCCTTAAAGATAAAGACCAAAGCTTTGAACTTAATAAATATTGTAAAAGAATAAGGCGACTGGGAAATTATAACCACAAGATACGAGAAGCCATATAGATTGGTATGGGCAAAGAGTCGAATCTGTTGAGACCTAAGCTAATCTTTTGTCTGCACACACATACTAAATCACATGGGTTAACAATAAAACAACGCAGTGGGGAATGAGAATAGGAACTTCTACAAAAACAGATAGACACAAATACAATCTTGAAATGCCAACAGCTGTTCTCAAGCTCAACAGTGCTCTATTGGAGGTGAACAAAGCAAGCTTTTTGGAGAAAGGATAATACCCAAAGAAAATGTTCGCAATCCATTGTAAACATAAAAACAGCCGAAAATGCAAGAAGTGGAGTTTATCCTTAATAATTTTTCCACGGCAGATTTTATTCCAATGTGAACAAACAGAGGAAAGCATATTCCATTTAAGCTAGTCCTTAGAGTCTTTGGAAAGTACTAAAAGGGGCATACTTTTCCAATCCCAAACATTCACTATGTAAAAAGTCAAAAGTCACACATAATACAGTGGAAATAGATGAAACCAACCTTTCCGACATCATTTCTTCCCAAGTCAACAAGCATAATGTGTTCAGCACACTGTTTTTCATCATTCAAAAGCTGATTTTCAAGCATGTAATCTTCTTCGGGCGTCTTGCCTCTTCGAACGGTTCCAGCCAAAGGTCGATTAGTGATTGTACCCTGTTATCAAGAAAGATAAACAGAAAAGGAAAGGAATAATGTTGAAAATAGTAAATGAGAGATAAAAATATTATCACGCGTCAAAAAGAAAAAATACCCAATGAAACCAAACTGAGACTTCTCCAAGTAATATTAGCTCCTTCCCCTGATTCTTCTATGGCCTTACCATTTTTTACTATTTATGGCTAAATATGAGAAATCTAAGTTTGCTCTTACCATTTAGTAATGCTAAGACATGGTTGTTGTCATGGTGTGGTCAAATGAAGTACTTAATAGAAGAAAATTGATGCCATCACAATTACTGATATGTGATAAGTAAAAGTATGCATATATATTTATAGCATTATCTCCAGGAAGAGGTAGAGCAGTCGATACATCTCAAAAATCAATAGACAAACCAAAAGATGGCAAAGGTGTCTTCCAGAATGAAAGACTGAACTTTTTAATTATACGTTCTAACTCCAATACTTATAGTATATATTAAAGGGTCTTCTGTTACTTTTTTATTGTATTAATCTATCGTGAAACAAAAAGAAAAGGTGACAAGAAAGAAAGCAATAAACAGTCAAAGTGGGGAATCATGAAACATAAAATACAGCAGGAGAAGATATTTACCTTTTTAACTCGAGTAAGGATTTCCGGACTTGAAGCAACCAGGATACAGCCTCTTGCCTAGTCACCAGTGATATATTCCAGATTGTAAGAAAGATAAACAAACTCTTATGAACGAACAAATTTCAAGGAAGAGTACACAGACTTGTAAATATGCCATATATGGACTTGGGTTAACAATTCTTAAAGCTCTGTACACTTCAAAAGGATCAGCGTAAGTTCGACGTTCAAAACGCTGGCTGAGGACAATCTGAAATATATCCCCAGCTAGGATATTCTCCTTGACTTGTATTACTGCCTTCTGGTATTCCTCACTTGTCATGGTAGACTTGCTTAAAGATGGACCAAATTGGCTAGTGTGTATTTTTATTGAACCCGCAGATAGCTTAGGACTACAAGTAACAATCAAAATAAGAAAATTAATAGCAACAAAAACTGGAATATAAATTCAGATCACCAAGCCAAAATCAAATCACACACAATTGTACATCATGAAATGATAACAATAAGAGCTGGATATATAAACTTAGATATTCGAAATTGGAAATGATTCACTCACGTTCTTATATCATGGACTCTTGACACTAATGCTTGTAATCTTTTCATTCCCTCATCATAGGCTTCCTCAATAGAAGAAAGTGGATCCAACCTGACCCAGTGTATCAGATACGCTGTCTGTGAGAAAAGCCCACAAGTACATAATCATCTTAATACGTAGTAGACAGGACATTGGAAGTAATAAAAACAAATGCATGGAAATTAAGTTTCCCTTAATTGAACAGAGCATGATGAAAATATCTCATAAAATCATTGGCAAAGAATTTGAATATTGTTTACTGAGTATAAGACAATATATAAAATATTTTAGCAAAGTAGGAAGTATATGATATCCAAAATATTCGTTTCTCTTTTCATTTGATGTACTTTCCATTCAAACAAGGCCACAGTGTTTATGAAGAAAACAGAGGCAGTAAATTTGCAGACTGTATAATAATACAAGTGAATGTGTGAGTATTACATGATCTGAGAAAAAAGAACAGAAATTCAGGAGAGTGAACGGACCTTTTCCACATGATCAAACACGACTACATCATCATAAAGGCCCAGATGAACATCCGGAAGGTTTCTGTCATCTGCAGGAGCTTTCGAGAAGGGAAGCTTTTTCTTTTCTACATAACGCACTGTATCATATGAAAAATAACCAACCCAGCCACCTGTTTGGGAGAAATTTCATTGTTCGATTATTCTCGTTGTTTATAAATGAAATAGAAATTCCAATTTCCAAGATCTTTACTTGCAGCCAACAACCTAGAATGCAATCATTTAGCAGACGTATCATTTTAACACACTAAACCTGCTCTCCAGCATTTGCCAGACTTCTTTCTTTTTCCTTTTCAGGGGTGGGGTAGGGCAGTGCATCCATATCCAAAATAAGGGCACCATGGCTATTCAGGGTAGTGAAAAGTCACCAATCACGATAGCAGAAAAAATATATATAAACAATCACGTGTAAAAGCTATGTGATCTAATTCAAGAGAAGAATATGAGGTCAGTAAGTTACGATAATTAAAAGAGTATGATCCTAATATTATGCAATCAAACATTTGTTAAAATAGTTCAAATACAGTCAGACTTCACAAAGTCCAGGGCATATCAAATAAGCAAGAAAAGAAAACAATTCCTCTGGAACCAAAACTCAGGTGATCAATCTGTGCTATGTCCAGTGAAGGGACAAGGAGAAACCTAAGTTTCATGAACGCATAAGATTAACTCATAGCATATAAGTTCCTCTACAAATTGCATTGCTAGTAGGTATTGCCGTTACATCTAACTTCTCTTATCTGAAGCCAAGGGAACTGATGTTGGAGGACAGGTGTAGAATAAATGGCTAATGAATAACCCAGGGCAGTCATGTAATAGTGGTACATCAAACAGTAATGAATTTGGAAGTTCAGTAGCTATATGCTTCCCCTGCTCCTGACTCGGATTTAATCTCATCAAAGCTAGTTTTATAAACCAATCCTATAAATTAGGGGTACTAATTCATATTCACATGAGAGAAATATTTGTAGAGCCAACTTTTCCACAAATTACCACAAAATACTTCAGGGAGCCCATGAATCCGTTGGGGTTTCCACTTCTCCATGATCCTGCGAGGAACGGCCATGGGATCATCCACAAACTCTTCCTTTTTCCATCCATTTAGGTGATCAATAGTGGTTACCATGTTCTCTTTAGCCACAACTTCCATTGTTGGTTGAGCTCCAATAAAACTAAACCGCCCCTATAAAAATTGATTGTAAATTAGGTAAAGCAACATAAAGGTAAAAGTGGAACACATCAAATTAAAGGACAAATGTTTTCAGTTTAATTATGATTACAGATGACATAACAATTAGATACGTTCAAAATATTTTGCAGGAGCCATTTCTTGTACTAGGTCAACCAAATATCTCACTACTCACTAGCTATTACAAGTACCAAAACAATTTCCTGACCAAATCAGCCAAAACACGAATTGCCTACAGCCAAGATTGATGACCTCAACTAACTCAGAAGATATTACTATCCACAAAATTATCATAACTTGTATTTCCACATCATGGAAGTTAATTTTTTAATATATACTATATTAAAAAATTAACTGAAAATGGGACGAAAGAATCCTTACAACATTAGAAGCTTTCAAGCCGGGTTCAACTGACTCAAAGAGAAAACTTGGGGCTTCCCTCTCATCTTCCTTAACCAAGCACCGGTAAGCAAGCACCGGAGTTAAGTGGTCAGAAAATATACGACTGTAAAGAGGGATCAAATTCCCAACCTTAGCAGCTTCCTTGAACTTGACATATTGGTCCGCTGTATCCAAGTAACATCGTCATAATCAGCACAAAGAAAGCGAAGTAAAGTATCAGTTCATACTCCATCCCCTTTCCTCATCAAATTATGAATGCCTGATACCAATTTTGATTATCCGTAAACAGCATAACACCAATTTCCCCCCGCCAATCCCAACCCCACTCCTCCCACACGCACATGCAATAACAAACCCCGCAAAAATGAATTTGAACAGAAGAGCAATCACTATAAGGGGGAAAATGCCAAAACTGAATTGATGAATATATGAATAGACTTACCAAATGACGGAAGTGAAATGCTACATTTAACAGTGCGAAGAGACTTGAAGGTGGCTGTGAATGCAGGGGTGGTGGTGCAGCGGCGACGAGGGGCGAAACACGGGTACTGGTAAGAGGAAACTAGGGTTTCCATTCTGGAGAATCGAAGAATGTGAATTTGGTTTGCCCCTTTTGCAGCTCCAAAACAGCAGGCGAAGACGATGGCTACCAGCTTGGTGGGCGGCGCGCGTTATGCCGATTGCAGTTGACTTGAAGTAAATCAATCATACAAACCATTGGGTGCATATTTAGTGCGAAATCGTCCTTTTCGAATCATATCTATTGATGATATGATATTGACATAATATTAAATAAGGTAACATGCATTAAAATAATACTAATAATAATAATAACTTGAAATATTTACCATATTTGCAGAATTATAATATTAGATAAAGTTTTATATAAAAATAGTTCACATAAGTTTATCATAAATTAATTTTAAAATATTAAATATTTAATTTGGTGTATTAAAAATCTCATTAGAAGTATCTGAAATTGGGGTCAATAATATTATATTATAATTGTTATGGATTTTTTTTATCTCGATTTTTTATACACCTGATTAATATATAGATACACTTGTGTTGATATGGGAGTAAGTAGGATTAAGAAAAATAATCAAAAGAGGCAAAGTTGCTCCCCTAGTGAGCCCAGCTTGCCCAATGCACTAGTCCATGTCACCAGTTACCTTCTAAATGCTACATGCTGCTTTGGGTTGTTTTTGTCATCGAACTCCTGAAACTTTGGAAGATGGTAACCCACTAGTATCCTCAAGTTGTTGATCCTTTCAGTGTAAGGCTTGGCATAGCTGTGGGTTGACTTTGAGTCGCCTTCGAACTTTCCCTTGACTATCTCCAAGATGAGCTCTTTGAGTTGGTTGACTTGTATCCCTCCATCAGCTGATATCAGCAGCTCCTTAGCAGTTGGTTGGATCTTAGCTACTTGGTATTTGCTTGAAGTCTCCACTTCATCACACTCTTCAACTTATTTTTCATGAGCGTGACTTGACTCAACGCCGTCCACTTTGCTAATCAGCTTAGCAATCGTATAGTCTCGTTCTTTGACGTGGCTGGTGAGGCTTTCAACAGCTCTGAGCAGACTTGAGAGTCTTTTTTCAATGGTTGAAGTGTCCGCCATCATCACTTGAGCTGCTCCTAAAGTTGATGAGGAGTCTGACTGGGAACGAGGAGTTGAGCTAACTGAATAAGCTTCATCATCCTTTGCAGCTCGAGGAGATCTGTTCCCAACTAAAGAGTTGGTTTGCAACCTTTTTTACAAGCTTCTCGTGATCACATTGGCTTCAGCAGTCTTGGATGGAGCAACTCTGACAAATATCTTGCGAGCTGAAGACATGTTGATGATGGTTGATGTAGACTTGAAGATAGCTTTGAAGTCTTGAAGAGGAGAGATGAGAGGTAGAGTGATGCCCCACCGGGTGTGCCAAATTGGTGATAACAATTCTTGTGTAAATAATAAAATATTTATTAACACTTGAATGATATACAATGTAATTTCTTGAATTTTGGGTTCTCTCTCTAGCTATGATCCTCTGATTCTCCTTCTCCTTCAACTTTGACTTAGCTTGATTTGATTTTGATTTTGACTAGGCTCGACTTGAAACACTTGATCCAAGGACGGGTCGTCTTGTTTTGGATCGAGCGAAGTCTTTGGAAGATTTTGATTAAGAACGCTTCAAATTTGTTGTAGAACGGTCTTCGAATCTTCAAGTCTGAATTTGATCTGGAACACTGGAACGGAGGGGTCCTGGACCTTGATCTCTAAACGGAGTGCGCTTGTGTTTGAATTTGGTGAATAACAGCTTGAAGGCAGCGAAGAACGCTTGGAGTCTTCAAAGTTGATCTTCAAGTAGAAACGTCTGATCAGAGGGATTGAGCTCTTTGTTTTTTATTGAATGATGTTTCTAGCTTGATTTGGCGAAGAACGCTTGATGATCTTCAAAGTGTTCTTCAAGAAAAACGTCGGACCAAAGGGATATTGACCCTTTGTCTTGGATCGAACACTGTTTCTGGAACGAAGAACGGTTGAATATTCGAAGAACTTCTTCAGATTTGGTGAAGAACGCTTGAATCTTCGAAGAGCTGGATCGATGGATCTTCTTAGCTCGCGGTTTTGCTCGTCGAGAGGATTGCTGCTGCTTGTTCGTTCGTCGGAGTCTTCGTTGGGTGTGGACCACTTTCGAATGAACAAGAAAGGCCCTTATTTATAGGGTGGAGAGGTGATGATCTTCCTTTTCTGCGCTGACACGTGGCGCATTCCGGTTGGCTGATGCCAATTTGATTGGAGCATTAATAAATCAATCAAGTTTAGCTTGATTGATTTCCGTCGTCTTTTTTATTTAGACGAGACATTTATGGTCTCGAATAAATAGGGTAAATTAAGTATTTATTGCCATTTACGAGTGCCGGGAGAATCGTAATTTAATAACAACTTGTATCGTGTATAATAAATATCATTAAACTATTTAATTAGAGAATTAATTTGATAAATTCTCAAAATTTAAATAGTAATATATGTTGATGTTTATTTAATACACGTGTCATTATTTAATTGGGTGCAATTTTATATTCTTACAGCAAATACTCTTGTTGATCTTGAGCTCGCACAAATTAAACGAGAGCAATAGGTGACCGACCTCTGCTTGATATGATAAAACCTGAGACTGTGGGCATTGTGGGTGGTGTAACCTCAATTCCCGACAATTGATCTTAAAATCATATCTCGTAGAATCATTAAACAATTTAAAGAAAATGTTGGATCTTCGCGCAATGTGGGTCGCTCTCACCTAGGACATCTCCGTGATATGGATGATGATTTCAATAAAATGGTGTCGGTATCGATGAGTCTTCCTACTGACATGTCTTGACTTCCGACGAATGTAGATGACTGTAAAAACAATCGATTAGTATGGAATTTTAAGATTAATCCTTTTGTTAGTACTTGTTACAAGGCACTGATAATGTGATTTTGCTGTGAGTTATCCGAGGATCACCACATTTATCTACAATGTAACTTGTACTATTATATTTGAACGAGTTAAAATAAATAAATAAATAAATAATATTCATATTATTTAAAGCACAATGATAAAAGATTTATTTTAGATAAAGCTCAAGATTCAGTTTAGTTATAAAAGTAAAAGCATACTGCCAGTATAACCCTAACACACATACTCTTGTTTGATCTGTTTGGGACCAACAGTATTATACTGAGGACACCATATGTAGATCAATTTCAATATTAAATCCTCATCACCACGCGAACTAGGTAACAATCTCATCCCCGAGATTAGAGGGTATCACATTTTTATGCTCGGGAATTGATGTATGTCCTAACTCCAAATCGGATAGAGGCAATTCGACGTCTAATGAATCAGGGATGAAATCAGCCACGATCTCATAAAAAAAGAAGTGAATCATCCACAACCTCAACGGAAAGAGGCAAGACGGCCACAACCTCATCGAATAAAGGCGAATCAACTACAACGCGAAGAGACTTTATGGTACCACATTATCTTCTTATAAATCAACCACAAGACTAGATGGTAATGAAACGGAGAATATTAGGATTGAGAGAGAGAAAGAGATAAGAAGGAGAGAGAGTAGATGGTGAGAGAGAGAAAGAGAGAGAGAAGGATGTGGATCGGGAGAGAATATGTGAGATGCAATATTAAGATTCTAGTTGCGTCGAGAGAAAGAAAGAATTGGGAGAAGTGATGGTTGAGTTTGATTAAATGAATTAGATTTGGGTGGGTTTAGTTTAGTTATAATTTATATTAGTATATTATACTTTATTATTTTAAGTTTATAATTAGAATGTATTAATGGGTTTAATCCAATGAAAATTTTGAAAATAAGTAGAACTTTGACTTTCTATTATAGAGTTAGGAAGAAAGAGTTGGGACGGAGGGAGTAGTGTATTTATTGAGAAATAGTGTTAATTTATATTTTGCAAAGTATTACTAAAGAAACATACAAAATAATTATTTTTTATATTTCTTCAATCTTCTCATAGGTAATGTAATGTTGTTTTATTGGAATATGAGTATATTTTTTGTGCACCAAGTGCATCATGTAAGTCAATTTTTTTTTTTAACAATATGTATTGTTGTTTTTACTTACAATTGCAGCAGAAAAAAAAAAAAACTCAATTTTTACTTAAAAAATTAATACTCTTAAAAAATACACTTATAAAATATGGGTTAGATTAGATCAAATTGCATCAGTTTCAATGAAGAATATTGTACACATTATCATAATTTATTGAAATTACTAGCCCTAATTGATGGTTGTTTGGGCATTAAGATTTATCTGCTGAGGAGGAAAAAATGTTTTGCACAGTGATGAATAAAAAAATAATAAACTTTGATTTTTGGCAATGGCAGACATGAAACAAAGCTACATAAATGATGGATGTAATGAGTAAAAAAATGAGTTTTGACTACTGAGTTTGAATCCTGAAGTATTAATCCTGAAGTCTGAAATCTGAGTAATGATTCTGAGCCTGAAAGATCCTAATCTTGAGAGTACGGGTTTGATACTGGGCCTAAAAGCCTAAGTTTATTCCTGAGTCTCCTGAGCTGAAGTGATATCCTGAGCTGAATCACTTCCCGAGTCTAAACACTTGGTCCTGAGTTACTTCTTCCTGAACTGAAAACACCAGTTTCCAGAGTCACTGAATTTGAGTATACCATCCTCCGACAGTTATGAACTAAATGTTCATAACAATCTCAGTGACATAGTTGGTATTTTAAGTTGTTGGGTGGATAATTATGTTGGGCTTTGATCAGTTATCTTTGGCGGTTGTAACCATACAGTTAGTTGGTTGGTTACGGATATAAGATTCAATTAGAGGATTATATTTATATAAAATGTGCATTTAAATCAAAGTGATTAACACACACATTGAGCTATATTGTGAGAAAAGCATTGTACTCTGTAAACACTTCTTGATATCTTAGTGAAAGTGATGAACCCCATCCGTTGATGTAGATCACTTGATCGAACCACGTAAATCCTTTGTTCTTGAGTTGTCTTAATTTTTTTATTTTATGCAATTGTGTTCGTCTTGCTTTGAAGAAGTAATTCTTCTTGAATTTGATTCTTGCTTGAATAGTTGAAGTTTTAAGTCGATTAAGTTCACAACAATGGAGATAGCAGAAAATAAACACAGAAAAAAAAAAAAGATGAGTAAGGGTAGAGTAGGTAAAAACAAGGGTAAATTACAAAACATGATCACTTGTAATAGCATATTTACTAAGAGGAACACCAAAAATCTCATGTTACCAAGAAAGTCATTTTATTTCTCAACGAAACACTTTTGTAATGATTATAGGACCCACAACCTATAAAATATTAATATCTATCACATCACAAATTTCTCTCACCCCACTCTCACACGTTCTCTCACCTCACTCTTTGTTAACTTTTTCTTTTCTTTTTTTAAATTCAAAATCTTCACTTTTTTTCAGATCATTGATTTCTCCAGCTTTTTTTTTGTTTTGAAATTTGTATATTTTTTTGTTTTAAATTTTTAAATTGAAATATCAGTTTTTAATTTTTTTAAATTTTATTTTGTTTCAGTTTTTGATTAATTTTTTGTTTGTTTCTGTTTTTTGTATATTTTTTAAATTCATTTGTTCTAATTAGTCTTTTTCATTTTTTACTTTTTACTTATTCGTTTGTTTGAAACGTCAAATTTTAAATGCATGTGTATATTTTTTTTTTTACTTATTCGTTAGTTTTATTTAGTCTTTTGTATATTTTTTTGTTTGTTTCATTTTTTAAAATTATTTTTAATTTAAAATAAATACGCTGCTTTGCAGATTTTTTTAAAAAATTGAATTTTGAATATCAGTTTATTAATATTATACATATATATTTTGTTTTCAAAGTTTTTTTTCGTTTTTATTAATACCAAATTTCAAATTTTATTATTTTTTAGATTTTAATAATTAATTTTTTAATTTCTATTCAGTATTAATGTGCGTATATGCAGACCGTCAATTTTGCATAAATTTTTCGATTCATAAAATGAATACACATATTCAAAAAATTATTTTTGAATAATAATATTATATTTTTGAAGAAATTAAAATACCACACAAAATTTAAAAATTTACATTAATCAACACGAAAAATAAAATTTAAAATTTACACTAATCAACATAAAAAAAATTCGCCTTAAAATTTACGAAAGTGGCATTATTATATTCACAATTTGTCAACAATTGTAGGAGAAATTATTAACAAGCGGTGATGAATCTACATCAAAATTTACATAAATTAAAATTAGGGAAGCTGCTTCACATTCAAACCCTAATCTGCATACTAAAGTCAGTTTCAAATTGATATTTGTGAGCAAAAATCTTCATCCACTATGGAATATAACCTGAAAAAATAAAAATAAAAATTAAAGCCAGTTTCAAATTGATATTTTCGAATGTAACCTTAAAAAAAAACCAATTTCAAAGAAATCAGAGAAATTGATATTTTAAAGGAATGAAAAAAAAAATGAACCAGACAAGATATTAGATTTTCAGATGTACCAAAAATGAACCAGAAAAAATTAAAAAAAAAACCAATTTAAAAAAAAATTAGAGAAATTGATATTTCAAAGCTAATAAGAACAGGGTATATTGGATTTTCAGATGTACCAAATGGAAAACAAATTTTGCAGATTTTTGCAAAACAACAACCAAAACAAATTTTGCAGATTTTTGCAGAAAAAATAAAACAAAATATTTTTTTGCAAAAATAAATGGAATGAAAGAAATGAATAGAGGGTCTGCAACATCCGCCATTGACGACCACTCTTTCACCGGAAATCGCCGAAACGTCCTTGCGCTAGAATCGCTATTCCGACAACCAGCTTCTCAGGCCACCTCCAATCACGCCTCACCTACCTCTGCACTTTATCGCCACCGTGTCGTTAGCCATACCTCATTTCGTCTGTAACCGCCTCGACTCCGTCGGAATAGATCGCTGTTATGGGTGCAAAGAAAGTGAAATAAACTCAGATAAGCAAGTACTGCTGATTAACTGAATATTATACTATCAGCTGAGGAAGTCAGCTGATAGGTCTGCTGATGGTTAGTCATCTGATAAGGTCAGCTGAGATCGTTTGAGAAGTCTACTGAAAGTCATCCGGGATATCAGCGAAGTCAGCTGAGGAGGTCAGCTGATGGAGTCTCCTGAGTGGTCAAGATGATCAGTCAGGATTATAGTCAGGATGATTGATCAGGTCAGCTGGTCAGGTCAGGATGAAGGTCTACTGATGATATCAGCTGAGGACATATCACATCAGCAGATAAGACAAGGAAGGAGCATACTGACTCCAAGTCAGGAATTAACTCAGGATCAGTTACGAAGCGGTTTAAACTTCCAAGTTGGACAACGGGCAATCAGTTTAACAGAATCAAAACTGAAGATCGTTGGGCTCTGACAGTTACTCATTTTCGGTTGCAACTGTAGCAATTTTCTTGTTAGGTGGTTACTATCACTTGCATTAATTAGGGTTCCCATATTTCTATATATATATATACGCACATATGTATAGAGATATACAGAACACAATCATCACTTAGAGAGAGATCCATATCACTTGTAAATTGTATTTTCTCCATTGATTAGTGAGAGAGGTGCCCTCATCCGTGGACGTAGATCATCTGATCGAACCACGTAAATCTTGGTGTTCTTCAAGTTTCTTATTCTAATTGATTTCAAACAATCATTGTTGACTCAACAATTGGCGCCGTCTGTGGGAAGAAAGAAGATTGTTGGTGAAATCAACTGCTATGGCTTCTACGAAGATGGAGTTTGAGAAATTCACAGGAGCGAATGATTTTGGTTTGTGGAAGGTGAAGATGAAAGCTCTCCTCACACACCATGGATTATCAAATGCTCTGAAACCAGCGAATCAGTGGCCATCATCATCCTCGACATAACCTGCAAAGAGGTAGGAGATTCTGGACAAGGCTCATAGCACAATCATCTTGTCCTTGGGGGATAAACCTCTAATGGAGGTTTATAAGGAGAAGACTGTCATTGATGTGTGGAATAAGCTGGAACAAGTGTATCAAACGAAGTCGGTTACCAATAAGTTGTTCATGAAGCAGAGGCTTCATTCCTTCAACATGACTGAGGATAGGGATCTTGTTGAACAACTTGAAGAATTCAATAAAGCAGTGGATGATTTGGAGAATCTTGAGGTCAAGATTGAAGATGGGGACAAAGCCCTGATGTTACTGAATTCTCTACCAAAATCCTTAGAGAATTTCAAGGATGCTCTGTTATTTGGAAGGCAAGAGAAGATGTCACCTGAAGATATTCAGAATGCATTGAAAACTAAGGCGCTTCAAATGCAATCTGAAAGGAAGAAGACAAATCAAGGTGAAGGGTTGAATATCAAATTCAAGAAAGGGAAGAAACAGTTCCAAGGAAAGAAGAAGAGGAATGGTAAATGCCCTGAACCAGGAAAATTTGTGGAAAAGAGAAAATGTTTCTCATGTCAGAAGGTGGGACATCTCAAGAAGAATTGTCCTGACAAATCCAGGAAGCAAGAAGAGGATCAGAAGGCTGATGTCACAATTGCTACTCAGGAAGGATATGATAGTGCTGAGGTCTTGGCTATCACTGATGTCAAGCTGGGTGAAGATTGGGTGTTGGATTCTGGGTGCTCATTTCATATGTGTCCCAATGAAAATTTATTCAGGGATCTCAAGAAATTTGATGGTGGATTAGTTCTCTTGGGGAATGATCAGATGTACAAGGTCAGAGGCTCTGGCTCAATAAAGTTGAGGCTGCATGATAGTGCTGAGAGGATACTACAAGATGTCAGGTTTGTACCTGAGCTGAAGAGAAATCTTATTTCTCTTGGATCACTTAATGTTTTGGGATATGAATTCAGTACAAGGAATGGATTCATATTGATAACCAAGGATAACAACATTGTGATGAAGGGCAAGAAGGTCAATGGCTTGTACATTCTGATGGGTAACTCAGCTGCCGGATCAGTGAATGCAGTTATGGGCAGTTCTGATGCTATCTTATGGCACAAGAGGTTAGGGCACATTGGTGAAAGAGGACTGAATGAACTTTCCAAGCAGAAGGCATTTGAAGATTCAAGAACAATCAAATTGGATTTTTATGATCACTGTGTGTTGGGAAAATCCAAGAAACACTCATATGCAAAGGGGAAACATCATACTGATGCTCCCCTGGACTATGTACACTCTGACATCTGGGGGCCATCAAGAATTGAGACTCATGGAGGTGGAAAGTACTTCATGACCATCATTGATGATTTCAGCAGAAAGGTGTGGGTGATCATCCTGAAGCAGAAGAGTGAAGCTTTTGGAAAGTTCAGGGAATGGCTACTTGAACAAGAAAACAAAATGAGCAAATCCTTAAAGCATCTCAGGACTGACAATGGACTTGAGTATGTGTCAGAAGAGTTTGAAAATTTCTGCAAGGAAATAGGCATAACAAGGCACAAGACTGTTCCAGCAAACCCTCAACAAAATGGGCTTGCTGAGAGGATGAACAGGACTATTTTGGAGAAGGTCAGATGCTAAACTACCTAAAGTATTCTGGGGAGAGGCAGTCAATACTGCTTGTTATTTTATAAACAAGACACCCTCATCTGCTATTGACTTCAAAACCCCAGATGAGCTTTGGTATGGTAGGTTGTCAGATTACAATAATCTGAAGGTGTTTGGTTGCTTAGCCTTTGCTCACATAAGGCAAGATAAGCTGGAACCAAGGGCTCTGAGGTGCATCTTCCTGGGATATCCAAAAGGTTTCAAGGGTTATAGGTTGTGGTGTCTTGAAGCAGGACACAAGAAGTGCATTATCAGCAGAGATGTGACTTTCAATGAGAAAGTCATGGGATATGGCACATCTGAAAATTCTCAGGATGCTGAGGATAACCCCATAATCAGACATACACCAGTTCAGGTGGAGCATACAATCAGGATTCAGAATGAAGATCAGACTCAGGAAAACTCTGATATCAGGAATCCACAAGAACATCAGCTGAGTGCATCAGCAGACAGTGATTTTGAAGATCAAACTGAAAATTTAGATGAGGAGGGTCAAGATTTGAGAAACTACAATCTGGCTAGAGATAGACATAGGAGAAGCATTCATCCACCAATCAGGTTTGGGCAGGCATGATCTCATATGCCTTATCAGTAGCAGAAAAAGTAGAGTATCAGGAACCTGAAACTTATGCTGATGCAGTGACAAGGAAGGATGAAGATCAGTGGATTTCAGCTATGAAAGAGGAGTTAAATTCACTTGAAAAGAACAATACATGGGTTCTTGTGAATAGAACAAAAGGACAGAAGGGTGTCAGCTCAAGATGGATATTCAAGAAAAAGTCTGAAATTGGGTCAGATGGACAGGAGCTGATCAGATACAAGGCAAGATTAGTTGCAAGGGGATTTACTCAGAGAGAAGGGATAGACTTTAATGAAGTATTCTCACCAGTTGTGAAGCACTGCTCAATAAGGATCTTATTGTCTAAGGTGAATCAGGATAGATTGGAGTTACAGCAGCTGGATGTCAAAACTGCATTTTTACATGGAGAGCTTGAAGAAACCATATATATGCAACCGTCTGAAGGGTTCATACTATCAGAAAATGAAGGAAAAGTATGCTTGCTGAAAAAGTCATTGTATGGACTTAATCAAAGCCCAAGGCAGTGGTATAAAAGGTTTGATAGCTTCATGATGTCAATAGGATTCAGCAGATGCAAGTATGACAGTTGTGTGTACTTAGAAAAGCAAGGCTCTGAGGTACTTACATATCTATTACTCTATGTGGATGATATGTTGATTGCCAGCAAAAGTCTTGGAAGAATTCAGAAACTGAAGGATAAGCTGAGTTCAACTTTTGACATGAAAGACCTTGGAAGTGCAAAGAGGATTCTTGGTATGGATATTATCAGGAACAAGTCAGCTGGAAGGATGTTCTTGACTCAGCAGGACTACATACTGAAAATCTTGAGAAGATTCAATATGCATGAGTCAAGATCAGTCTCTACTCCTCTTGGACAACATTTCAAACTGACAGTTGATCAATGTCCTAGGAGTGATCAGGAGAAGTCTCAGATGAACAAGATACCTTATTCAAATGGAGTTGGAAGCATAATGTATGCCATGGTTTGCAGCAGACCTGATATTGCTCATGCAGTGAGCTTGGTCAGCAGGTTTATGGCTAATCCTGGAAAGGCACATTGGGAAGCTTTCAAGTGGATAATGAGATATCTAAAAGGTTCAGCACATCTGGGATTATTATTTGAGATGACTCAGGATATCAAGCAACCTCTACAAGGTTTTGTAGATTCTGACTATGCTGGAAGCATAGATACAAGGAAGTCTCTGACTGTATATGTGTTTACACTATATGGCACAGCCATCAGTTGAAGGGTTGCATTACAGTCAGTGGTTACACTATCAACCACTGAAGCTGAGTACATCACAGTGACAGAAGCAGTAAAGGAGGCTATGTGGCTGAAGGGCATTATCAGGGAATTTGGAATCAGGCAAGATGAAATTACTGTGCAATGCGATAATCAGAGTGCCATTCACTTAGTCAAGCATCAGGTCTTTCATGAAAGATCTAAACATATTGATGTGAGGCTTCACTTTGTGAGGGATGTGGTGGAAAAGTAGGTGATCACAATACAGAAAGTTTCTACTGATGACAATGCTGCTGATATGCTGACTAAAGTCATACCGAGTTCAAAATTCAACTACTGTTTGGAGCTGGTTAAGGTACAGTCATGGGATGTACCTTAATACTACTGTGATGTGAAGGTTAGGTGGAGGCATCTCACTTACTTTGAGATGGAGAATTGTTATGGGTGCAAAGAAAGTGAAATAAACTCAGATGAGCAAGTACTGCTGATTAACTGAACATTATACTATCAGCTGAGGAAGTCAGCTGATAGGTCAGCTGATAAGTCTGCTGATGGTTAGTCATCTAATAAGGTCAGCTGAGATCGTTTGAGAAGTCTACTGAAAGTCATCCGGGATATCAGCGGAGTCAGTTGAGGAGGTCAGCTGATGGTAGTCAGCTGAGGTGGTCAGCTGAGGAGGTCAGCTGATGGAGTCTCCTGAGTGGTCAAGATGATCAGTCAGGATTATAGTCAGGATGATTGATCAGGTCAGCTGGTCAGGTCAGGATGAAGGTCTACTGATGATATCAGCTGAGTACTCAGACTCAGCTGAGGACATATCACATCAGCAGACAAGACAAGGAAGGAGCATACTGACTCCAAGTCAGGAATTAACTCAGGATCAGTTACGAAGCGGTTTAAACTTCCAAGTTGGACAACGGGCAATCAGTTTAACAGAATCAAAACTGAAGATCGTTGGGCTCTGACAGTTTCTCATTTTCGGTTGCAACTGTAGCAGTTTTCTTGTTAGGTGGTTACGATCACTTGCATTAATTAGGGTTCCCATATTTCTATATATATACGCACATATGTATAGAGATATACAGAACACAATCATCACTTAGAGAGAGATCCATATCACTTGTAAATTGTATTTTCTCCATTGATTAGTGAGAGAGGTGCCCTCATCCGTGGACGTAGATCATTTCTGATCGAACCATGTAAATCTTGGTGTTCTTCAAGTTTCTTATTCCAATTGATTTCAAACAATCATTGTTGACTCAACAATCGCGATGTCGCCGTACCTCATTTCGTCGCCATAGTCTACCCACTTACCGATCGAAAATCGGAAGAAGCTACATCACTGAACTGCGTGTCTCTCCTTCGCCGGAACTCTTCGAGCCGCGCAGGAATTTCAGATTTGAAATGGTGGGGAGGGGAGGTTGAGAGTGGGAGAGAGAGAAAACCGGGGGTGGATGGGGGTCTGTTTTTTCAGATTTGAAAATTTGTCAAATGGGTTGGTGAGAAGTTTTATTTTCACATAATTAATAGGGAGGGTAGGGACAGAATGTAGGGGGCAGAGTAGACAGTAAATTTGTCAGATATTGAATGAGATGAGTCCCATTTTGTGACCCTTTTTGGTATTCCACTGGAGAATAACACTATCTTAAATGACCTTATATGTAATTTACCCTAAAAATAATATACTCTCTTGGTTAAAAAAAAAATTAAATTCGTGAAGAAATATTTTTTTTTAAATAGACTTACAGAAGTTTCTACTTTTATAAACTCACATTTTGAGGAGAGCTGCTAAGAATGATACTAATCTTCATTTTCTGTTGTAGTCTTCTCATAGACCTTCTTGGTGTTGAATTTTGAGTTTAAATTTCAAATTGCAAAATAATTACGAAAAAGTGTTACTATATTCCAAACCATGTATGATTTTTTTCCTCGAGTATTAATTACTCAATAATTTAAAAACAAGGTTATGATAAGTTCTTGTCTGAGAAGAATCTATGATACGTTAGGTGGTTTGCCCAATGAGTTCTAATTTTCATGAGGTGACCTAACTCTTATCCTAATTAATTTATAGGACGTAATCAATTTGAATAAGCATTCACGTGCAGTGACTAATCTACATAAAATATTATCAGTTCGAATTAATATTTGTTGATAAAAAAAATCGACATACCATTACACATTATTCAGAAAAATCTCATTCTAAATTAATTTTACAGTGGAGTTTAAAAAATATTATTATACAATATTGTTATTAAATTAATATATAATAACATTTAATGTGAACTATAGATACTATAAGAGTCGAGCTTATTGAGGATTCCCCATTTTAAAGGTGCTTTTTTTTTAAGGATAGAAAAATGTGTGAAAATATTTGTGGTAAAAAATAAAAAAAGAAAGTCAGGAACTAATAAATATATCCTTTTGAAAAAGCTGAATTATTAATTAAAACATTACCTATAAATTCTATTTGACAAAAAATATACGAACTCGAGTTCATGGTAAACTCGGGTTTGTCAATTATCATTGTTATGTGAATATACTATCGCTCTTATGTATATTTACTATCACTGTTATACACTTATGCATATATATCATCACTGTTAATAAATTAAGTATATTTTTATAATAGTTATAATATATACGAGTTTATATACATTTGGGTTCACAAGAGGCTTACTTATCCTATTTATATTTATTTTTAAATTAAAACACTTCTAAATATAATTAAGATGAGTAGTAACACTCGAACAACAACCCACTACTACTCCAAAAATAAATCACTAATATCCCAAGAAAAATTAACTAATACCTCAAGAACCACTTTAAATAATAATACTCGAAAAACAAGTCAGTAATACTCTAGAACAAGTTAGTAATACCCCTTAAATAAGTCAGTAATACCCTACGAACAATTCACTAATACTCTAAAAACAAGTCTGTAATATCTAAAGAACAACTCGTTAATACCTTAAGAACAAGTTTGTAATATCTCAAAAACCACTTTGAATAATACCTAAAGAATAAGTTAGTAATATCATAATTGTCAAAATATACACAATTCGACATTTAACTATGTATTTTAAAAAATTAAATTTAAAATTCAAATACATCTCACCTAGAATTTGTTAATTAAATATATAAAGGCATGGATGTAAAGAAAATATTTTTTACATCCAGCCGTTTAAACAGCGCCACGTCATCATCTTCTTCGTTGCACAGTTGTTCGACCCATTAATTATATGACCACGAGTTCAATGTTAAATTAAAATTAATATTTAATTTAAAATGCACGTGGTGCAACCAAATACATAAAAGAATCACTTTTTTATTTATTTTTTAATATAAAGGTAATATTGGAAGGTTAATCTTACAACAAAATCAAATAAAAGCAATGATATCCAAAATAAGGTATGAAAGAAGTTCTCCCTGAATATCTATAATCCTCTTGAGCATTTGAAAGACAATGAACATAAATCTTGTTGTGCTATTCAATGGTCAATTCTCAAACATAAATAATTATATTTAAGCATTTATATCTTTAAAAATTTATTATAAGGATATTTTAGTATTTTTTATATTATTTTAAAAAATTAATTAATTAATTTGTGGTGAAAGTATGAGTGACTTATATATGTTCAAAAAAGTTACTATATTTACAAATAGGTATTGTGCAGAAAAAAAATGTTCTTCTGTGCAGAAAAAAATATACTTCTGTGCAAATATTTTGAATCTATTTGTATATATAGTAATTTTTTTGAATCTATATGTAAATCATCCCGAAAGTATTTCACCGAAGACAAAGTTAGATTATGTGTTAATGTCTTATTGGTTCACCGGCATTAGGTAGAGCAAATGCCCTTTCTCACCCTAGGAAAACTCTTCCTAAATGTATTTATATATTAAAAGGGAGTTATGTTAATCAAGTGGGCAAGCTCACCTGACCACCGGGTTTCTCACTTGACTGGGTGGCCTGGGTAAAGGGGTGGGGGTGTTAAAAAAAAAATGTGTGACATCTTGTTAAAGAGCTATCAAATTTATTTGTAATTAGGTGGATTAAATATAATAAAATTATGTATTAAATTAATTTAATACAAGTTTTTTTTTTAAATGTAGTCTATCAATGATTCGGCCCTATTCATTACTGAAAATTAGTTATTTATTTATTTATTTTCATTTTATTCTTAAAAATATCTTTTTCTTTTTTTCAGGTTTGTAAACTATTTGTATTTTCTTTTATATTTTAATTTTTATTTATGTCTATCTAATTTTCTAATCAGTTCTACTTTCTACATTTTAGTTGAAGTGATAGAAATTTTTTATATAATGGATCTTTAGTATAAAGAAATTTATGCAGAAATTTTAAATTTATTTATGCTTTATAGCTTTATAAGATAAAATAACCATCAATTTGAAATTTATAAGATAAAATCATTATTAAAAAAGAAGAAATATAAAATCCAACAAATTTAATATTCTTCTTTAAATATAAAATCCAACAAAATTAACGCTTTATTTTTTTATAGTTTTCTGTTAATTTAAAAATAATATTAAAATCATAATCTTAAAAGTTTTAATTGATGTTATGTATGAAAATAAATAAAAATAAATTTTATATTAAAATAATATACCAAAATAAAAATTAAGAATATAAGAAATCAAGCATTTCTTTAAATTAGTGGGTCATTGATTAATTGATAACTTTAATATAGACCCCAAATTAATAATTTATCTATCTTTCAAAAGATAAAAACTTATATAAAACGTTTCCTGGTGTGAAACATACCATGTTTTTAGGTGGGTCATACACATACCCATATTTGAGGCTTCTATATACCCTATCGCGGTCTTGTAGAAAGCGTGTTCTGGTTGAGACATATGGAGGTGCACTTGCTCCATCCCCGATGGTTTCATCTCCTAGTCCAGCACCTTCGATTTATATAGTTGTTTTATGGGTATAAAATAATATAAATAGATGCATCATTTATGCATGTATTATATTTACACACACATATATATATACTCCCCATGTCCACCAATTATATGCACCTTTCTTTGTATGTGGTTTAATGCAATATGTCGGATGATATTTTGGGGTATTGTGAGATCAGTTTATGAATAAAGTGAATATTTTTGGAGAGTACGTATGTGCAAAGAAATGTGCATCTAATTGGTGGGCAGAGGGAGTATATATATATATATATCTCGAAACATTATGCTTGATCAGGATGTTGTACATAAATATATATTGTGTTGACATTACAATATAAGATCTATTGGGCCTCGAGTCCGATGAGCTTTAGGTTAGATAGAATTTCCATTCTCTATGTATACATGATAATTGTATTCTTTAAATGTACTCTCGTTCATATGTAGTATTATCAATGATGTTTTTCTGACTTTGTACGCCCCTAGACATAGTCACTCTGTGATGAATTGGGTTACCAATGGTTGTCCATTCTTTTGAAGTGGAAAATGACTCATTTAGACCTAAAGAAGATATTAAAGAAATATTAAGACCAGAAGTTCCTTACCTTAGTGCGGTTGACGCATTACTCTATCTTGCAAACTGTACTCGACCGGATATTACTTTTGCAGTAAATTTACTTGGAATATTTAGTGTCTCTCCTACAAGGAGACATTAGAATGATGTTAAACACATATTGATATATTTTCAAGGTTCATAAGATCTTGGTTTATTTTATCCAAGAAATCAAGATAAAACACTAGTAGGTTATTCAGAAACTAGGTACATTTTGATACCCATATTACCAGATTTCAAACTGGTTACGTTTTTCTCTGTGGTGGTATAGCAATCACGTGGAGATCTGTTAAACAGACTATGGTAACCACCTCTTCAAATCATTTAAAGATTATAACTCTATATGAAACCTTACGAGAATGTATTTAATTAAAGTCATTGGTAAACACATTTATGATTCATGTGGTATCCCTATAAATGATATATCCCCTACTACTATTTATGAAGATAATGTTGTCTGTGTTGCACAAATAAGTAATAGTTATGTCAAAGGGAACTTAATGAAACACATTTTCCCAAAATTTTATCCTTACAAACTCCAGAAGAGTGGTGAGATAATAATACAAAAGGTACGCTCAAATGACAATCTTGTAGATTTATTCACTAAATCACTTCCTACATTTACTTTTGGAAAATATATTCATGGGATTGAGATGCGTAGACTTGGAAGATTATTATCTTCAGGTGGAGTAACAACTTCAAAATAATACTAAAGATTGGATCTCGAAGATCAATAGTTGCATTCCTTCCTTAACAAATTTCATCCTCTAAATTATTTTATGAATAATGAATGAGGTATATACATCAAATGATAATGTTCAAGGGGGAGTATTGTAAATAAATATATATTGTGTGGACATTACAATATAAGATTTGTTGGGCCTTGAGCTTGATCGTATTTAGGTTAGATAAAATTTACAATCTCCATATATACATGATAGTATTCTGTAAATGTATTATCATTCATACTCAATATTATTAGTTATGTTATCATGGTTTGGTACGCCCCCAAACGTAGTCACTTTGTGATTAATTGAGTTATCAAATTCTCGTGTTCTTTTATTGATTGCTTTCTGAATCACAAGACATGATTCTTAGTTTTATTTTAAATGTCTGGAGATTTTGTCTACATGCATGAAATTTTATTATTATTATTATTATTATTTAATTAGTGCACATATTATAGATGGTAAAAATATATAAATGAGAAATTAATTTCATGATATATACTTGCAATTTGTGTTACTATATGCACAAATTTATGCTATTATAAAATAAAATGTGTGTTGCTATCAGACTAAATGTTGTTATTTTATATATATATTCATTTAATTTTACAAAATAAATATTTTTCATAGAATATAAGAATAAAATATGTGTTACTATAATAAAAAATATTAATTTTTCATAAATATTTATTTATTTTAATAAAATAATTTTTTTTCATATAATAACACATATAAAATAGTAAAAAATGTGTTACTACATAAATTAATATACCTACAATTAAAGGAATAATAATTAAATTAAAAAATACAAATTTATTCTTATAAAAGTATATTTTGTCCTTACAGTAACACGCATTTGTCCATATAGTAATACAAATTGGGGAACAAATGTGTATTACTATTAGAGCAAAAGTATGTTACTATCATATAAAATGTTATTATAGAATAAATATTTTTAATATAATATAAAGAATAAATTTTGTGTTACTATAAGAATAAATATTAATTTTTTATACATATTTATGTATTTTATAGAAATAATAATTTTGCATATAATAACACATACAAAATAGTAAAAAGTGTGTTACTACATGAATCAATATACCTAGATTTAAAGAGATAGTGATTAAATTAAAAAATACATATTTATTCTTATAAAAATATATTTTATCCTTATAGTAACACATATTTGCTCATGTAGTAAGACACACATGGTAGTATAATAATACAAATTGGGGAGCAAATATGTGTTACTATTTAGAGCAAATGTATGTTACTATCATATAAATATTGTTCATTTTATATATTCATTTATTTTTATAGGATAAATAATCTTCGATATAATACAAGAACAAAATGTGTGTTACTATATGAAAAATATTACTCTCTCTCCCTTCCACAGGAATTTGCACATTTTTCTTATTTGGACGTCCCACACAAATTTGCACACTACTAAAAGAAAAAACATCGATTTAAAAGTAAATTCACAAAATTATACACATATTTATTCATACACCACTACTTTATTTATAAAATATATTTTTCTTATAAAATGTGTCATCCCGTAGATTGCAAATTCGTACGGGACGGAGAGAATAGTTTTTTTATAAATATTTATTTATCTTTATAAAAATAATTATTTTTTTCATATAATAATACATATAAAATAGTAGAAAGTGTGTTACAACATTAATCAATATATATCTAGATTTAAAAGAATGATGATTAAATTTAAAAAATACATATCTGTTCTTATAAAAATATTTTGTTTTCTTATAGTAACACGTGTTTTGTCATATTATAACATAAACTGTATTACTACAAAATAAATATGTGTTACTATTATATAAATTAATTTTTTAAGAATTAGTAATACAAATTTTATATTTTCAGTAACACACATTTGTCTATATTACTGAGATGATAAGGTGCACAATGTTTGACTATTTAATTCGGATTAATTTATTTTTAATAGATTTTTGAAATGTTTCAAACCATAATGATTCACATGAGTGTCCCTCTTTTCAAAATATAAACTAATAAATTTTTTAATTTGATTTATATTTTGTTCATTAACATATAATAGCTTTCAAAATTATTAAATATATTATACTTTATTAATTTTTATTTTTTAAAACTAGCCTACTACGCAGATACTTATACTAGTAATAATATATATATATATATATATATATTAATCATGTGTCATTCTATTCATAAATTAATTTTCATTTAATTTAAATTCAATACCATACCAATCATGCTAAACCTTATTTTGATAATATTAATTATTTTATTGAAAAAGAGTGTTAATTACTACTGTTAATGTATTAGTCTTGAACAATATTAATTATTTTATTATAATGCATTATTTGTAAATTAACTTCATTGATAAAATTGATTCATACAAGATTAACTCTGAAAATAGAGGAATTTATCTATTAACAAAAGCTTAATTACAATTTTTGCCCAATGCAAGTAAATCAAGTACAAGATCAAATACAAAGAGCATCTCTCTTTGCCCCGCCAAAATGTAAAACAAATAAACAAAAAAACCCCATTTCCCCATCTATATTATTCATTTATATAAAATAAAAAACTTTTTTTTTTTTGTAAAAGAAAATTTATTTTATTTGTAAGAAACATAGACAAAGTCAACCTAGCTCATAGAGCAGGAAAGTCTCATCTCCTCCTCTCCCTTTGGATTACTTAAAATAACCAATGATCATCAACATGATTTTACTAGCTTCACTTCATCCTTCATTTCTCATCAAATACTGTTGTCTGAGTTGAGAGGAAAGCATGTATCTTCTCCGCCCGTGTTCCATAGGAAGTGAGCGTAATTAGCAGCATAGTATGAGTTGCTCGGTTCTGTGGAAATAGCTTCCAAGTAAGTCTCCTCTGCCCCCCATAGATCGCTCCTCGCGTGCCACAGGAAGTTTGCGTATTTGTTCAACGCCTCAGCATCCTTCGGCTCCACCTTTGTGGCCCTCTTGAAGTATTCCTCAGCTCTGTCGCATCAATGAAAAATACAACGTATCGTATAGTTAGGACATAAAAACGAATATGTATACTACATTTGAACTAGCAAAATTTTTAAGAGGAAAATGAAACCAAAACTAGCCCAAAAGTGTCATGTTCTATGGACAATGATTGATTTGAGCATTTCCGGTCCATGTGAGGAGGGCAAAGCTGTCACCATTTTTTCGGTAGTTATCGGGTGGGCCGGGGAGATGGGGGGTCCCAAGTGTAGATTTTTCACACAAGAATCAGGACAACAAAATGCAGCCTTAAAGAAAATTGCAAGGGGGTTGATATTTTGCTTAGTGGGATTCACGATATGTGTCCCTAGTTATTTTGATACACTGATATCATCTGTCATTAAAAAGAGGCCATTAAACTGCACCACACATGCTACTATCATCATACACACTGCCTTGGCCGGATTCAGACAACGATTTTTCAACAAAAATCACAACTAAAGCAAGTTGTTGAATCATACATGGTTTTTTCACACCAACCAATCCAACAAGTCCAATGATTCAATAATATCTTTAACTAAACTCTGAGTACTCGAAAACAAGCAAGTAATATCTAAAACAGAAAAGGGAAATTGGGATTTTACCTGTCGAAATCCCGGGCAACTAGGTATAGGAATTGAGCATAATTTGCAAGCAAAAGAGGATTATTCGGTTCTTGGACCAATCCAGTTTGGTAAAGTAGCTCTGTTTTGAAGTATTCCGATTGATCATCAGCTTCAATCGTTGCATCAATCGGAGAGACGAATCTTTGGATCGTTTCTTGATCCAACGACTCGTCTCTCTGCATTTGAGAAGCCTCATCCACAATTGAGTTCCACAAATTCGACTCTTCATCGACGGAACCTTGTGTAGAAACAGATTCTTCCCCACTATTCCTCGAAGGATTCAAGACCGAGGAACCCCCGTTTGTTTGGTAATAATAATTTGAATCATCAAACCTCCCATCTCCTTCTGTACCACTAGCAACGGGCTTCTGCCTCCCACCACCGCCATTGTTTCCTCCAACGGACGCTGTCTTTCCACTCGAGGAAGACAGGTTCAATGTTCTAATAATCGATGAATCGAACTTGTGACTAGATGGACTCTGATCTTCCACCATGGAAGAAGAAGCTTCTTCCATGGTGGGTGCATGTGATTGTAGCGGTGCGGATGCAGCTAATGCAGCATTACTTGACATTGAATAAACACTATAATTGGCCAAAAGAATCATCACATAAACCATTAGAGTCGGAGTTTGTGAGAAAACTTTCTGAAACAACCACACAAATGAAGCGTGCATCTCCTTTTGAACATTCGCTAAAACGCCTTGCAAATCTTCGTAAAATAGAATCTCCCTCATCTGCAGAGTGTAACTATGGAGCTCTCGGATGATAAACACCATTGACGAAAAGGCCTTCTTCACCGAGCAACAGGCGGATTCCCCTGCTTCCATAAACCCCTCTTGCCATTGTTTCTTCCTCTTTATAATCCTAAGAGACAACGGAATGTCAACACTATTCGCCTTAAATTCAATATTAGCTGGAATTATCTCGTCTCTTTCGCGAAAATCGGGAGGTTCCATAGCATCGAAACGATTTTGGTTTTCCCAGAAATTCACCTCACAATTCGTCGCAACATCACAATTCTCTGACCGTGTTTCGACAGGATCATCAGTTTTTGCACTCCCATCGTCATATTCATCCGCACTTAGTTGAAATCTAAGAGCCAGTTCCTGAATTTTTTTCGAAAATTCTTCATCGGAGAACGAATCCAAGCTCGCTGTCAATGCCCTCCTGATAATTCGAGCTCCAGATCGGTTACTCTTACAAGATCGAGACCTACTGAGCTTAGACGATGGCTGTGCACCGAGAAAGAGCGCCGAACGTTCTACATACCGGCAAAACAGAGCTCCGTCGCCGCTTGCGAAACTCCGACGAAGCGACGACGGCGAGGATATCGCAGACGCCAATGCCTGGGAAGAAGACGGAGAGTGGGGAACAGAAGGCTGTGACCAATGCAAAGAAGCCGGGGCTACTACTACTTTCAATCCCATATCTCGGAGAAGAGAGAGAATCACGAAAAAGTAGAGCGAGAAAGGAGGTGAAATCGGATCTCAAAAGCGAAATTCTGCACCTCCTTTCGATCCGGATCCGGTAAAAGGCGAATCCCTCTCGACTTCCTTGCGCTCAACTCAACGAGAATCCCTGCAAAAAGAATTCAGCAACCAACAGAAAAAACCGACCAATTTAAGTCAAAACACATGGTGGGAAAACAAATCTGAATTAAAATAACATCAACGCACTTCTCCTAATCATCACTCACAGTCGTCCTCCCCCATTAAAATCGGATCAAAATACGCAGTTCAACACGGCACAGGAACTCACACAAGCAACTCACCGGCAACGAATGAATGAATACTCGAGGCGAAGTAGGTTACGGCTGTGTGAGAGGAGGCACCGCAACTTCAGTTATCATGGGTGTGAGATCATTAAATATATAGAATAGAATTAAATAATTAATAAATAAACATATGTTAAACGACGCGAATGAATCTTTTTAATCAAAAAAATCTGGGAAAAGGCCAACGAAGAAGGTATAAAGATCGTACAATCAAATAGTAACGATAGATAGTAAGTAGTATAATACTACCATCATTTCAGCTGCCACCTACTAAATACTCGAGGACCGTACGCCTAATTTTATACGTTTTACAATTATTACAGTTCATACTTCAATAATTTTGGTACATTTAAAGGAAGTAAATATCTCTTCCGATTTTTCACAAGGTTTTAAAAAATTATATTATTATAAATTTTTATTTTATCTCTATAATTAGGACTAGAATGTATACCCACGAATTTCGTGATATGAAACAAAAAATACATATATATATATATATATATATATATATTTTTATGTGTGTGTTTTCTTGAATTTAATATATACATGTATCAATGATTTACACATGCATAACGCATACACAATATTGCGGTAAATAAATTAAGTAATTAAAAATATGTACACATGTACAACGCGTATAAAATATTATGCTCTAGAACATAATTTTTTGAAATTATAAATAACTTACGGTATATACGACGCACACACAATAATTTTAATGCGAACCTGTAATTAAATTTGAACATAAAAAAATAAATAATAATATCAGATTATTAAGAAGATGGAAAAAATTATTAAAAAGGAAAATAAATTAAGTAATTAAAGAATATGTACAGATGCACAACACATACATAATATTATGCCCTAAAATATCTTTTTTTTTCTAGAATTATAAATAATTTATTGTATGTATGGCGCAGACACAGTGATTTTAATGTGAACCTGTAATTAAAATTGAACATAAAAAAGAAAATAAACAATATCAGAATATTAAAAATATGAAAAAAAAATTATTAAAAAGACAAATAAACAATTCAAACATCAAAATTTTAAATCAAATAGATGTGCAATTGTAACAATTAAATATTACCTCTAAAAGAAAACTACGAAAATTGTGTTGCAAAAGAAAAATATTATTTCACCAATTGTTAGATGTAAAACATGAACCTGTAAAAAAAAAGAACATAAAAAAATTAATAAACAATTCGAATATCAGAATACTATAAATAAGAATATCAAAAAAGAAATAAGAAGAAGAAAGAGACGCACATAGAAATAAGATTAAAATATAAGAATAATAATTTTTATAAAGTTGAAATTTATGAAAGTATAAAAATTAAGATAAACGGTTGAGACTAAAAATTAGATATAGAATATGTTCTTGATTATTTCAATAATATATTTGTTATATGTTTTAAATTTTCTTTTAACACACCTATATAATAATAAATTTTAAATTATAAAATATTATGTTCTTGATTTTTTTAATTATATATTTTGATATGTTCTTGATTTTCGTTTAATATATTAAAAATAAAATTTTACAATTTAAATCTTACATACTTATATAGATATTAGTGCATTCATATTTCAATATTGTGTAGATAAGATAACTTCAAATTATATATGTATAAATTTATATTATGGAATAAATCTATATATATATATATATATATATATATATATCAAATACATTTCAAATCTATATATCTATATAAATATATACACACATATATATATGCTTGATACACATATATGTTAAATTCAAGAAATCAAGATTTATTGATTCATAATTTTATATAAATTCTTAACCCTCAAATTAAAAACTCACACAATATTACAATTCTCAAATTCGATACTTTACACCGTAAATTATATACTCATTGTGTATGCATTGTATAAATATTGACCATAATTGGTTTAATTATTTTTTATTTAATCTCAATTTTATCACAATTTTATAAATTATTTGCACATCTAATCATATTTATTTTAGTATTATTATTGTTGTTATTTAAGTATCACATTATTTTTAAGATGTTAAGTTATTTGTAGATAAATATTATATGTGGATCTAATCATCATTTTTCATACTTACTAATATGTTTATACTATTAAAAAATTTAATAATATTTTATTTTATTAATACCTGCAACTTATAATAACATGGGATGATATTTTGTAATATATAATCATATTTTGTTATCATCATGAATAACTAAATTTTATACAATTTTTTTAATTTTTTTTAATCATAAAAAAATAAATCATACGAAATATTATCTCTTGATTTTATTTATTTAATTCTTTTTTGTTTTATCATTTTAAGAGTGACTAAATCATTTAATTTTTTAATCATAATAAAATAATCTTCTAAAATATTATGTTCTGGATTTCTTTTAATATACTCATATAATAACAAAAAAATTATAATACAAATATATTTTTATTATTTTTAAATATAATAAAATAAGTCTCAAATATTTCTTTATTTTTTTCAAATACGACAACTTAAATCTTATAGTTTTTTTTTAAAAAATTTTGATCATAATTTCAATTCTATAAACATGATAAATCAGAATTTTTTTATTATAAAATATATTTGAATTATAAATAATTATTATTTGTAGGAGATAAGTTAATTTCGACTTATTTAATTAAGTTTAAATTTAATTTATATAACATTTAATAAAATCAATACAAAAAAAATAAATGAATTAATAAAATTTGATTATGTTATAATTAAGTAATTATATTTATAAAAATATTACTAATTAAAAACAAAAAAATATACAATTTTTTATAAATATAATATTTATTTTATACCGCAAAATTAGTGGGTATACATACTAGTTATGAATATATTTATGAGATTTATATAAGATATCTATATATATAAACACAATAGTGGCTTCCCCTACAAGTTCCCACCAAAACACCTAAAATAATAAAATATTAATATTCATCCACATATTAATACGTAACATATTATTCCAATATTTGCATATACTTCACATCTCCAATTTTACTTTTTATTTAGTTACACTTAAATAATATTTAATTTTTTTTCTTCAATATATTTCAACTACATATCAAATAAAAAAATTCTGTATGCAATAGGGAACACATTGAACCGTTGCATTTTTTCTATTGTTCAAATTTATCGTATATTTTTAATACTAATACTCTCACTTTTACACATCATATCTATTTCTTCTTAATAACCGTGCACAACAAAAATGGTCCAATTATCATGGACGGAGAGAGTATACATTAATGTATTAGTTAATAAACAATATTTTATGTCATTTATATGTATAATAATTAAATTACAAAATAATTATCAAATTATCATTCACCATAATATTTATTGTGCTTATTTTTCATATAATACTTCATCTTAATTATAAGGGTAACAAGAAAGAAAACACAACATTTATTTCCTTAGATTTTGAGAACATTTGACTAAAATTATAATTTTTTAAAAACAATACTCCCTCCGTCCCAGAGGTAACACCTCTGGGATGGCACAACTTTTAAGAAAAAGTAGAGGGTTGTGTAAAGTTATATTATTAAAATAATGAGATTAGTTGGATTGTGAGGATAAAGTTAAAGTAATAATTTCCATTTATAGGGTGTGAAAACAATTGTGGGACAAACGAAAAAGGAAAGTGTGAAAATAATTATGGGACGGAGGGAGTAATATTTAAGGAAAACTTCATCAATATATTCAATATTAATATCATTTCTAAAAATTTTGTAATGTGTTAGTTTTAAAAAAATTCAAATATATATAATTAATTAATTAATTAATTAATAGTGAAATACTTACATATATATTATCTCTAAAAAATCATATATTAATAAAATTTAAAAAAATAACAATTAGTTGAAAAATAAAATTAATTTAATTTAAATTTATAACACATTTTATCTCATATTAAAATATTATTAATATCTAATCGTGCATCGCACGTGAGAATAACTAGTATATATAATATTAAAATGTAGGATCAAGATTATAACACTTAAAATATAAGGTCAACTTTTTATTTTTTTGTCAGAGTTAATGAAAAGAGTCGAGTTTCAAAGTTGAGTATTCTACTTGATTTTAAAACTTCTTCAGACATGTCAAATGGACTAATTTTTTAATAATGTATAATAACACATAAAATTGAATAATGTAACATATTTTTTAATAAATAAAAGTAATACTATTTATTTTGTATTGTAACAGATAATATTGAACCAGGTAACATATTTTTCACAGATTTTCAAAAGTAAGAATATGTATTTTTACCATGGATGTAAATGGCGTTCGCCGAGACTGCCTAAACACTTGAAGGCCCTCGGCCACTGACGCCAATGTCAAATCACCGAAAAAAATCCTCTAACATGGCACTGTCGAGGCCGTCTTGACACCGCCTAAATGACCATTACTTTTTTTTTTCAACTTAAAAGTTAGAACTAAAATTAAAAAATAAAAACTAATTTACTAAAAAATGAAAATTTAATTGAACTACTTCATAATTTATTCGTTCTATGTATTTTGCTCTTTTTGTGTTTCATTTAGAAGTTGGACAATGTCGTATTATGATAGTTTTTAACATTTTGTTGACTTTTTATATTTTGAGATAGTTATTAATTATGTTTTAAATTTATAATTTATCTATAATGTATATATATATATATATTTGATCGGTAAATGTTAGTGGTTAGTAGTTAGTTCACCAAGTCTCCATACACTCATATCTCCAAGCCAACCTTATATCTCCCTCCTATTCGTTCTCAAAGGGAATCGAACCCGAGTCATTCACTCAAGTGAGAAACCCGGTGGCCAAGTAAGCTAGCTCACCTGGTTATAATAATGTTTATTTTTATTAATATATGTTTAGAAAAAAATTAATATTAATAAAAAATAAAAAATAAAATAGAAAAATCTTGGCACCGCCTAAGCTGTCTTGGCGCTTGGCGGCACTCGACCACCCGCCGACCGCCAAGCGCCATTTGCACCCTTGATTTTTTATATTGTAATACACCATTATATTAATTAGTAACATATAGAAAAGAAAACAATAACATATTTTTACTAATTAGTACTTTGTAAGAGCACACACAATCTATATAAGTAATACTTAATTTTATTTATGAGTAACATATGTAATGGAAGACAATAACATATTTCTAAATCTAGTAAATAGTAACACTATGTAGGTCATAAAGTAATATGAATATGTTCATTGAGTAACATATTTTTCCCAACTAGAGAATTGTAACACTAGTTTATCTTATTTTGTAACATACATATTATGAATATGTAACACATTTTAAAAATCCATTCAACATGCACGAGTTACTATTTGATTTGTGTATGTGATGTAACCTGTTATTGTAGAACCTATCGAATTCGCTTTTGTTATTATTTGACAATCTGGAAAGTATCCATCTTTCTGCTCTACTTTTGAACTATAATTACCTCAAAATCTTTCTTTGAATGTCGTATTTTTTATTCCGATTCGTTTCCATTTTTTTCGATCGAAATCCTTTCGTATGTTGCCTTTCAATTCGTTGGTTCTTTCATGTGTCTCCGTCTGTTATGTGCCTTGGGTTTTATATTTCTATTTATGGGTTTTAGGGTTGAGTTGTGTTCTTTGACTCGCGAATTTTTTTCATTTACCCGATTTGATTGTTGACCCGCGAGTTTTTGGGATCCTCAAATTTATGCCTATTTTTGGTAATTTCTACCCAAGTGTAGTTCTTTTTTTATTTATTCGTAGTATTTTTCAATTTTTAATATTCTATTTTTTAGTACGATTGAAACAGTAATAATATTGATATTTTGCGATATTTTTACGATATTTGGGAAGAAATATATTATCCCCTAATTACCATATATCAATATCTTAATGGATTAGTCTTGTATGCACCAGTTACACGGTGCAACTCAAGTTCATTTTTAAAAAGTTAAACAGTGTATAACTGAAAAGTTAAACAGTTTATTACTGAAAAGTTAAACTATAAAAGATACATTTTTCAGTAATAAACTGTTTAACTTTTCAGTTATAAACTGTTTAACTTTTTAAAAATGAACTAAAGTTGCATCGTGTAACTGGTGCACAGGAGACTTACTCTATCTTAATTTGCGATACATTTGAAATATTCTTTTATATTTCATCATTGGTTTATCATTAATTTTTTATCTTTATTTAACGTGTTATGTTGCATTTTTTCAAATTAATATCTAGATATTTATAAGGGTCTTCGGAAACTAGTAGACATATATATAAGGGCAAAATGGAAAAATAGTAATATTCTAACTATAACATCATTTAGTTGTTAATATGTGGAAAAATCATTATTATATGTCTATTTTCTGGAGTATAGAGAGCACTTATAGTCTCGATATTGATGTGGGAAAGCTATGTTTCTATAATAATCGTACAATATTAAGAATATCGATGAAGAAATTCATATCGATATTGATTATTTTGTTGTACAAATTAAAGTTCAATATCAAGAATTAAAACGTGGCTAAACATTTCTACTTAAATTTTTTTAAGGTGCTTAGTTTATTTTTTTTAACCAAAAGAAATGTTATTTTCCCTTTTCCCATTATGTCTTTTTTCTTCTAACTTTACTCCTTTCTTTTTACTAATTTATAAGTTTTCTATAAGTTGCTTAAATATTTACAAAATTCAAGTGTTTATAAAATAAGATATTTAATAATTTATAAGATTTTAAAATATATATAAGTAATTTTTTTTTTATATTTCAACTTATTTTTCTCACTGCCTTTACTCCCACCCATCCCCGATCCGTCACCTTGACATAAAAACTAAAGAAATTTTATTTATACTAAAATTAAAATTTCTAAAATATTATGATAAAAAATCTTCAAAGAACTAATAATTATATTAATATAATATTTTAACAACTTATAAGCTATTTAAAATTAATATTTTATAAATTTTTAAAATAATTTATAAGATGTTTAAATTAATTTTAGTCAAACATCCTTTAAGTAATTACAGGCCAGGATTTATTTCAAATAAATTTATCAATTTAGCTAACTATGCACATTAAAAAAAAATTATCCCTATATATGTATGTATTCTTCTAGCATATTCGAATTCTTTTCTTCCACTTTTTTTCTTATCAAATGAATGAGAATAAATATGTCATTTAATTCGGTAATATTATACAAATTCTGTAAGAATTAACATAAAATTGGTAAAGTATTTCATAAAAAGGAATATAAACATGCATAAGACATAAAATTATAGAATATTATATTTAATTTTTTTTTTTTAGGAATGTAAATTTATGTTGGGAGAATTGAATAATGTCTGCGGTCTATTCAAAATAAAATTTGATGACAAAAACTTATATATAAATTTTACGGTAGATATAAAACAAAAAAAAAAGGACGTGTATGCCCTTTCAATTTTTTTTACTTATTCTGGCGCCTAACCTTCTCCCAAGCATGCTTATTTCATCTATTTTTTTTTAACCACATAACACACACACTCTCTCTTTTTAAATTAATGTGTTAGCTAAAGAAAAATCAAATAATATTATATCACAAATTTAAAAGTTCGCTTCCAAACTGTATTACTATATAGACACACGTGTGTTACTGAAAGGTAAAATTTATGCTACTATCATATTAAATGTTGTTATTTTCATATATTCATTTATATTTATAAAATAAATAATTTTTCATATAATATAAGAACAAAATATGTGTTATTATAAAAAAATATTATTTTTTCAAAAATATTTATTTATTATTATATAAATAATTAATTTTTCATATAATAACACATATAAAATTATAAAAAAGTTTATTACTACATGAATCAATATACCTAGATTTCAAGATATAATGATTAAATTAAAAACATGTATTTGCTCATATAGTAACACACATTTGCCTATAAAGTAACACAAAATAAGGAGCAAATGTGTGTTACAATTAAGACAAATGTATGTTACTATCATATAAAATGTTATTCTTTTTACATATATTAATTTATTTTTATAGAATAAATGTTATATATAATACTCCATCCGTCTCAGGGTATTTGCACCCCTGGGATGGCACACGGTTTAAGGAAAATATATTTTTTAAATAAAGTAGTGGTGTATGGGTAAATGTGTGGAAAGTTTTGTTAGTGTGCATGCAAATCGATGTTTCCCTTTTAAGTAGTGTGCAAATTGGTTTGGGACAACCCAAAATGGAAAGTGTGCAAATTGGTCCTGGACGGAGGGAGTATAAAGAGTAAAATATGTTTTACTATAAGAATAAATATTAGTTTTTCACAAATATCTTATTTATTTTTATTAGAAATAATTAATTTTTCATATAACAACACATATAAAATAGTAAAAAATGTATTACTACATGATTCAATATACCTAGATTTTAAAAGAATGATAAATAAATAAGAAATATATATTTATTCTTATAAAAACTCATTTTGTCCTTATAGCAACATATGTTTGCCCATATAGTAACACAAAATGAGGAGCTAATATATGTTACTATCATATAAAATGTTATTCTTTTACAAATATTCATTTATTTTTATAGATATAAATATTTTTATATAATATAAAGAGTAAATGCGCGTTACTATAAAAATAAATATTAGTTTTTCACAAATATATTATTTATTTTTATACAATAACACATATAAAATAGTAAAAAGTGTATTACTACGTGATTCAATATACCTAGATTTTCAAAATTTTAAATTTATTTAATCTTTTTAAATCCACAATAATTTAAAAAAAAAAGTCAATAACTTTCAACTATTTGCATGAGAAATACTTGTAATCCCTGAGCGAGCATATGGATGCGAGCGGGCTCCTCACTTGAGTAAGTGACCTGTGTTCGATTCCCTTTGAGGGAGATATAATGTTGACTTGGAGATATTGAGGGAGATATAAAATTGACTTGGAGTGTTGAATGTTCGGAAGACTTGACGAACTATCATGTAACTACTAACAACTAACATTTATGGTAGAAATTTTTATAAAAAAGAAAAGTATATCCATTTCCGCTATTCAAGCAATGCACTTATTCATTCACACGGTCCGCTCTTTTTTATTTGACCCGGATTAAATTAATATCCAAATTAAATTTTAGTTAATTTTAGAATATTACTCGTAAAAAACTTCACACAAGTGTTTTTTTTTTAGTATAAAAGTATATCTTAAATCAATTTATAATAATCTCATTATTTGGCACTTAGTGCATGTTTGCAATCTCCAGTAAATTTGAAAAAATGATATTAAGTAATTTTAGTAATAAAATGAAAAGTAAGGAGTGTTTTAAATTTAAGTGGTTTTGAAAAATGATTAAAAAAATGTGTTTGTAAAAGAAGTGCTTCTAAAAATAATACCGAGTATTATTTTATTGGAGAATGTGTATAAGTGTTTAATTAGAAGTTAAAAGCTAAAAATTATTATTTGATCAAAAATAATAATAAGCACTTAAAATAATTATTAAAAACATATTTTAAATACTTTTATGTTGAGTTTGCAATCGCTTAAAATAGCTTTGCTTTAAATTTGGGTATCCCGATATAGAGAGTCGGTGTAGAAAGGGGGAGAGTCACATGAGATGAGATTATATGGAATGAGTTGAGAGGTGGAAAGCACGCGGCAGACTTCACGGGGAAGCAATGCCCATATGCCAAGTGTTGTACCAAAACCCAACCTACTACAACTGCATTCTTTCTTATTTGACCTTCAATTTAATTCAATTTATAAAAATATTACAAAATAGTTCACATTATTTATAAAATAATTCTGTATAAAAAATATTTTTTATAAAATATTATATTTTTATATAAAAAATATAAATTAATTTATAAATATAATATTTTTTGAATCAAAATGTAAATTACCTTTATTTATTTACCTTCAAAACAATCTGATTTCCCAACTTTCTGCGAGTATTACTATAAATGGCCCCTTTTTTTTCTTTTTTCTAGATCAGTGTAGATTTTATTTTTCTATTTTAAATAAATAACAATCACCCTTATTGAGATTACAAAGAATCCATGGAAGGAAGGAATCTTGACTGAGAATAGAAATTAAATTAATATCTGTTTTACAAGATGATGAATGAAAAATTGAGTTCCTACTTATCTAAAAGAACTATATATATTATCATACAATGATATGGTTAGTTTCAACACTATAAGGTACTAGTTACAATAATAAACAAATACTCTAAACTAAACTTTATAAAGTGCGTGAAAATTTTAAGGATAGTAACTTATAGGTGGAAAAAATTACACTAACCCTCGTCTCTCTCTTTTTTTTTTTTTTTTTTCTGTTGCAGGGTAATTTTGTTAAAAAAAAATTCTTAATTTTATATAAAAATTTAAAAACGATAAACAAGATTAAGTGGAATGCATTACATTAACTAGTAATACAATATAAGATATATATGCATTGTTATACTAATATGTGTTATTAATTACTGTTATTTAACATTATATGGACAAACATGAAATACTCTAGAGATAAATAAGTAATACCAGCAGTACGAGTGAGATGAGCTAGAATTTTTATGTTAGTGGAAGGAGCTAGTTTTCCTTACCCGTGAGATCTATATATTATTTTAGCATATTTTATAGTACACATTCTTTTATATGAAAATTATGTTGTGCATAGTATAAAATTTATATAAATTTATTCATTCAGTGAATTTATAATATTCGTTTAATACGATTGCATTTATATATTAATATCTCGGCATAAAATGCTATGAGTATTAGAAAGAGCATTGATATCATTTAGTGAACATTATGATATTATAATATGAACCTGTTTCAAAAGAAAATAGCTCACTGTTGTTGCACTCTTGTTCAGGTAATTGCTTATACCAATTTTGGTTGATTAAATTGTTTTTAATGATAATAAAAACTAGAGAGGGAAGGGGGAAGAGAAATTTTATTTAAGGACGACAATTTTTTGGGTTTACAAATTGGGGATAATAATTTTTAAAAAAATTATATAAAAAATTTAGGTTTGATTTGGATAGATTCGAAATTATTTGATCTTAGTTTGTAATTTTTAAAGGAATTGATCTTTAAATTGTAAATTTTTTAAAAATTTCAACCAGATTTACCAGCATAAAATGAGAGAAACATGAAAAATAGCAAAAATGATAATTATTTTCAAAATAGAAATGACTCAAAAGCGACAAATAAAATAAAACAAAATGAGCTCTACATAATAATAATAATAATAATAATAATAATAATAATAATAATAATAATAGTAATAATAATAATAATAATAATAATAATAATAATAATA
>JAPKLY010000201.1:134526-214105 GCA_026898435.1 Prunella vulgaris
TAATAATAATAATAATAATAATAATAATAATAATAATAATAATAATAAGGAATACTAGCTAGTTTTATGGCTGGACTCCAATTTGACCAGAGAATTATGTTTACCTGCAAATCTTTTTAAGAGAAGTTTTGGAGTAGTATGATTATTTTGTATATCATACATTGATGATATATGTTTGGTCTACAACATCACTTCACATGGCTAATAATATTGACACTTACTTTTATAGGTATTATTATGAATCTGTGTCTGTGATGTATGAGTTTTGTTTTTTCTCCTCTAAAGAAAGATGAGTTTAGTGGATTCTAATATATCTGATATTTTTAAATTATATTATTAATTACTTAAAAAGAATATAAACAGCATATCACTTTAAAAAGTATACATTTATATATGTATTCTGCATTCAGTTTATTTAAATTATTATCCTCTCAAGATCTGTCTGTCTGTCAATCGTATTTTTACTTTTTTTAAGTAAATTATACTTACAAATAAAAATTTGAATTATATAGTATCTCAAAATTTTTTTTATTTGTATTTTAATATAATATTAATTTTTATTAAATATCGTACCCAAAAAATATAATTAAATTTCATGAGAGAATAATTTTTGTTTATTGCACTTTATCATATAAATGGTGGAAAATCAGTATTTTATACCCAGAAAATATAATTTGTTGACAAAAATTCATATGTATTTTCTACGGTTCTAGAATGCATAGAATTATATATATGCACAATCATATTTCTATGGATAGACAAGACTTATTAGTGGCGTCAATGTCGCGCGGAGCAACAAGGTTTTTTGTGATTTCATATGAGTGTTTGATTTAATTGTTACATAATATTTTCATGTGAGTAGCTTGAGTGTTTGATTTTGTAATTACTAATATTGTTATTTTACATATATTTTTTTTATTCTTATAAAATAAATAAATTTTTATATAATATAAGAGTAAAATGCGTGTTATTATAAGAAAAATATTGGATTTTCACAAATAATTTTTTTAGGTAAGTAAAATTTTCATTAATGAAATAATGGGGTATAACAATAACATGTACATATTCCAAAGTTTACAAAATCCTAACACTCAAGTATTTTTCTCGGATTCTCTGACCATTCACCAAACGTAAAATTATAAAAGGATTAGAATTTCGTTGAGCACCAACTCCAAAATCTACTTTAATTTCGTCCATAATTTTCTTCACTTCAAAGTCTTTTCCCTCAAAACCAATTTATTCCTTTCTTTCCAAATAGACCAAACAATACACGTCCACAAACTGATAGCAAACATTTTACCTTTTTTGCCAAGAAGTAGTCTTGAGAAAACCATGAAGTGTCTTGATATCTGAAAATGAGAGACTGTCGAGATGCCCAACCATTTGAAGCATTCAATCCATATATTCAATGTAACAAAACAATTGCAAAAAAGATAATCTGTTGATTCCGGGGCTGAGTCGCATAATGGACAACTTTCAGTTTCATCTTGAGGTAGAATGTGTCTTCTTGTTAAGCTCACTCTAGTAGGAAGTCGATCCTGTAGTAGTCTCCACGCCATAGACGATAATTTGATAGGAGGAATTTTGCTCCAAATGCAATGAAGAAATCTGCAAGTTGTTGAATCCGAAGTGTTAGCAGCAACCTCATAACTCACAATTTCATACGCCTTCTTCGTCTTGAATTTTGAGTCAATAGTCGCCTTCCATTTCCATGAATCTGCCAGATTTTCCTGTAGCTGAAAGGTGTTAATAAGCAACAAAAGATTATGTATAGCATGTGAATCCCGATCTCTTAATGCCCTTCTCCACTTTAAATTCCACTTCCACACTTCATTTTCCCAATCCCCCATCTCACTTATCTTCGCCTCCCTCAAAGCACTCAAACGAAACAACCTAGGAAATCTACCCTTAAGGTTATCTCCATCCACCCAATAGCTGTCCCAAAAGCTTGTCCCAACCCCATTTCCTAAGCATCTATCTAAGTTACCCCAAAGCCATTTCCAATAACATCCTTCCACCAGATAGACCCTCTAACTACACTACCCTTAGTAATGATACCTGACCGTCCCACTAACTACACTACCTAAGCCACAAATATACGATTTATTTATAGAAATAATTATTTTCTATATAATAACACATAAAAAATAGTAAAAAGTGTGCTACCACATGAATCAATATACCTAAATTTTTAAGGGATGATGACTAAATTAAAAAATACATATTTGTTCTTATATAATATATTTTATTCTTATAATAACATCTGTTTGTTTATATAGTAACACAAACTGGGAGCAAATGTGTGTTATTAGTAGAGCAAATGTGCATTAATATCCTATAAAATATTATTATTTTACATATTTTATTTTATTTTTTATATAATATAAGAGCAAATGTGTGACACTTTAATAATATTGGTTTTTTACAAATATTCTTTTTATAAAAAAATAATTTTTTTCCCATACAATGACACATGTAACGTAGCAAAAAGTGTACATGTTACTAGATGAAACAATATACCTAAACATAAAAGGACGATGAATAAATTAACAAACACATATTTATTCTTATAAATATTCTTACAGTAATACACATTTGCCCATATAGTAACATAAGCTGAGGTGTAGATGTGTGATACTGTTAGAGCAAAATGTGTGTTATTGTATGCACAAATATTTATTTATCCTTAGAAAAAAAATATTGTCATTATAGTAACATATGTAAAGTATTAAAAGATGTATTATTGTTATTATTATATTAACAACATATTATTAATATAAATTAACAAAAAAATAAAAAATAAATTAAGAAACACATATTTGATATTGAAAAAATATATATTATCTTTATGGTTACTTTAAAAAGTATAAAATTTAATTTCTAATAATTAATAATACAGATTTTACATATTCATTTATATAATAATACAGTTTGAGAGAAAATTTATTTATATTATGCAAGCTAAATTCTAAAATAATCCCCAACAATTGTAACCAGAAATATAGGTGTAGTTAGGGGTGAGCACTATTCGGTTTTAACCGAAAAACCGAACCGAACCAAACCAAAATAAGAATTTGGTTCGGTTAATTTGGTATTCGGTTCGGTTTTGATTTTAAATATTTAATATTTTGGTTTTCGGTTTCGGTTTCGGTTTTTAAGATAAAAAAACCGAAAAACCGAAAACCGAACCGAATTTAAGCATATATATATATATATAATTATATATGTATAATAATATTACTAAATATTATATTACATAAATATAATTACATTACATATAGATAAAAAAAACCGCAACCCTCAAATCTGTAAGTTACCACTTCCAAATTCCCTCCCTCACCCTCACGGTCACGACACCTCACTTCCAGAAATTCCCTCCCTTACCCTCACGCTGCTTACCCCATTCCCATCCGTCGCCGTCCACCTAAGCTCACGGTAGGCGGCCACCAAGTCACCACTTTCCCTCTCCCTGTTTTCGCACATACAAATTTGACTAGTGATATTTCGGTTAATATGGTTTTGAACCGAAACCGAACCGAAAATTTCGGTTTCGGTTTTTTCGATTTTTAATGTATATGGTTCGGTTTTGGTTTCTAATAATAATAAATTTGGTTAGGTCGGTTTTGGTGATTTGGTTCGGTTCGGCATGCTCACCCCTAGGTGTAGTGCATGTTTTCACCAAACTAAAGCAGCGCAAAAAAGTATGAAATCTTAAACACAGTGTAAAAATTGAATGGCATTTTGACCAATAAAACAAGAACTTTTGCTTAATTGAGGTGAGCAAGTTGTGCTCGGGCCCCACTTCTCAAGCTGCTGTTGAAAAAGAAGGTTGGACAATTGGAGCCAAGAATACACGCATTTTTTTTTATTTTGACTCAGATTAAATTTTTGTAGTTGAATTTGAAAAATTTTATGGCAAAATATTTCACACAAGTTTACGTATATATATATAAATTCGTGATAAATATATTAATATCAAGTAATAAAATTACTCATTATTTTTAATGAGTTTATAAAAAAAATTAGGGAGAAAAGATGATCCTATGAACCGATTACAACTATATATATTTTGCCAAAAAACCGACTAATTCAGAAATTTATAATCTACCATTGATTAGCGGGGATGCATTTCAAGCTGGATCAAGACTCAGTATGAACTGGTCCATCTAAAAAATTGATCACACATTGTGGATTTCAAATTAGAAACCTAGATAGAAACATATTCCTAAGCCCGTATCAATAGGCCAAAAAAAACAAAAACACTTATAGAAAACGTATTAGTTTGTTTTAACTAGTTAAAGAATACTATTATTTTGAAACTAATAAAAATATACCCCTTCCATCCACGAAATTATTTTCCAATTCTTTTTTTTTTGTTTGTTCACAAGTGTTTTTCTTTTTTATTTGAAAATAATTTATACTCACAAATAAAAGTTTGCGTCCCATAATACCCCCATTTTTTTTCTAATTTTATCTATCATTAATACTAGTGTTTATTAAATTCCGTGTCACTCACTTCTCTAAAGGAAAATAATTTTGTGGATGCAGGGAGTATTAAAATTAAAAAAGTACTCCTTAGTGATTATTGGTGTAGACCAATTACACTGCGAAACTGGTGCAATGAAATTAACTGTGGCTAAATATCGCAATTCAGATTAACTATCAATCTGTACATCCAAATAAGAATTATCTAGTTTAACTCACTGTTATGCTTTGTGTTGGTTTATATATGCTCCGGCAATGGCTTACAAGTAATAAAGTATGAAACAAGAAATAAAATAAAAATAAAAATATTACAATTCCTTCTTGGATGGAAATATAACTTCAACCCCAATAACTTTTTGTATAAGTAAATCTTTGATCACATACTTCACAAACAAGTGGGATTAGGGTCAGGAAAAATTGAGTCAAGAAAGAACATTTTTCCGCAAAGCAAACACGTCCTGACAAGTGCATACATTTTGACGCGATATTCCAAGCGATAGAATGATTTACATCTTTTGTACGAGCTGCACCACTACGTACAAAAGCACCATCGAATAAAATGAACGTAGAAAATATATTGGACCAAATGAGTGTAGGATGTATGAATTTTATGCTTGCATGCAGGAAATAAAGTATTTTCTTCGAGGAAGTTACGAAGTCATTCTGCTTCTTCACCAGCTTTATCTAAAGCCATGAATTCCGATTTCATAGTGGAACGAGCTACACACATTTATTTAGTGGATTTCTTAGGACACAACTACTCCTCCAAGAGTGAAGACATATCCACTAGTGAAAAAAAAATCTTTAATGTCTGATATCAAATTAACATCACTATACCCTTCGAATACAGCTGGATACCTCGTGTAATGAAGTCAATAATCGAGTGTATACTTAAGTATCTTAATACTCTTCTAAGAGCTTTCCAATGCTCAGTACTTGGATTACTCATGTAGTGGCTTAATTTATTCACTGAGCATGCAATATCAGGACGTGCATAATTAGTTATGTACATCACACTTTCTATGACTCTTGCATATTCCAACAGATTTACTGAAGAACCACTGTTTTTACTCAAATGCACATTGAGTTCCATGAGCTTTTTTGCATGTGGATCATTGAATTCATTAAATTTCTTTAATACTTTTGCACATAGTGAGATTGGGTTTAAAATAAATCACTTTATATTTTACTGATCTTGATCACTAGAATCATATATGTCTCACTAGTATCTTTCATGTTGAATTTATGACTCTATATGAATTTCGTATTGCAGAGTAGATCATGATCATTATTCATTAATAATATGTCATGCTCTACTAATTATTACAATTACACCCGAGTCTAACATAGAGACATAATACGATAAAACCTTTTGGTGCATATTTACATATACATACTTGACAAACTCTTGGTACAAAAATCATTTGATAACATTGTTTCATCAAATTTCATGTGCCACTTTTTTGGTGTTTGATTAAGCTCATAGAGAGATCGCATAAGTTTGCACATTTTTTTCATTTCCATGTGTAATAAAATCTTCCGGTTGATCCACATAAACTTCTGCATCTATTTCACCATTCAGAAAATACAGTCTATACATCCATTTAATGTATCTCGAGATTGTGCAAAGCAGTACACGATTAACACTCGAATGAAAATAATTCTTGTTATGGGGAAATAGGTGTCAAAAGAATCATATCCCTCTTTTTGGTTAAAACACTTTGCAACCAAATTGGCTTTATATTTATCAACATACTCATCTGCCTTGTATTTTCTTTTTATGATTCATTTACATTCTAAGGTCTTGCAATCTTTATGGAGGTCAACCAACTGTCATGTATAATTTGCAGTAATGAATCTATTTCGCTATTAATAGCTTCTTTCTAGAGTGTTGCATCTAGACATGACAGAGCTTCATTAATTGTTCTAGGCACATCTTCCAACTTATAGGTAATGAAGTCAGGTCCAAAAGTCTTAGACACTTTGGCTCTCTTACTAAGCTTCTTGACTCTTCATCTATTTGAGATGAAGGTCCTTCAGACCGATCAACTACTTCCCGGGACCTTTTCCTAGGAACAATATCTTTCTTTTCCCGACAAAGAAAGATATTTTCAAAGATTATATTATTCCTTGATTTTATCATAGTGTCTTTTGTCATATCAGATATATCTGATTATGAATCAAGAACTGATAGGCACTACTATTAAGTGCATACCATACAAAGATAAAATCGATCGTTTTAGGCCCAATTCTAATTTTTTTAGGTACTGACACTTCCACATTTCCCAAACACCTTTACACTTTAAAGTATTTGTATGAAGGTTTGTGACATTTTCACATTTCATACGAAGCCTTATAGTCTTATGTGGAATATTATTCAAATTATTGTTAGCTGACAGTATAGCTTCTCCCCACAAGTTTTTAGCTACACCAGGGCTGATTAGTATAACATTCATTATTTTCTCAAGTGTTCGACTATTTCTTTCCGTAGTACCGTTTGACTTAGGTGAATATGGTGTTGTAGTTTGATGTATAATGCCACTTTTGGTACATAACTTTTCAAATGGAGCTATGTATTCTCCACATTTATCGTTTCTAATTGCTTTAATTCGAAAGCTCAACTGATTCTCCACTTTATTTTTATAATGCTTAAAAACGTCTAATGTTTCATCTTTACTATGTAAAATATTTACGTGACAAAATTTAGTACAATCATCGATAAAGTAATAAAATATTTTTATACAACCTCTATTTTGTACAAGTTTTATATCACATATATCAGTGTGAATAAAATCTAGAGGTTTAGTGTTCCTTTCAACTAAGTTAAATGACAACTTAGCCATTTTTGCCTCAACACGTATTTTATATTTGTTAGATGTATCAATATATTCAATTTTTAGTAAATCAAGATTTTCTAATTGCTTTATGGATTTTAAAATTTACATGTCCTAATATAAAATATCATAAGGAAGAACACTTAGCGATATAAGCAGAAGATTTAGCTTTATTAATATTCTTCTCGCTATCACTGCATACAACCATTACATTTGTTTTGAATAATCCATTGCCCAGATAACCACAATGTAGGAATTGTCCAAATTTACTAAGTACAAGTGTACAACCTTTTTAGACTCAAATACAAGTTTAAACTGATGACTAACAAGTCAAAAGCCTGAGATCAAGTTCTTGCGGATGTTTGGGATATACAACACATCCTTTAGCTTCAATTCTTTTCCAAATGCCAACTTCATTACAACACTACCTACTCCAACCACATCAGATGTATTTTGATTACCCCTGTGAAGCTTTCTCCCCTCGAAAAGAGTAGAGATCGAGAAGCATTATTTTCACAACAAACATGGCAAGTGGCTTTGGTGTCCACAAACCTCTCATTGGGATTATCTACCAAGTTAGCTTAAAAATGATTGGGAATATATCCATAGACTTTGCCTTTTCGTTATTATTTTATAAGCTTTTTTCTCTATCTTAGGCTTGGTACAATCTCATGCTTTGTGGTCAGATTTACTACAGTTATAACAATTAATGCTAAAGGTGGTTTTCCTAGTAGCTGATTTTTTGGTATAATTATTTAACAAATTTCTCTTCTTGGAAGACTCTCCTCATTCCATTAGATTTGTTTTTGCCTCTAACTGGAATTATTGAGCTTATTGCCTATTTTTCGGCTATCTTCTTCAATTTGAAGTTTGACGATCAAGTCCTTTTGCTTTTGTAGCAACTAATTTTTAAAATCCTTCCATGTAGGAGGAAGTTTTGTTATCACTAAATCTACTTTAAAATGTTCAGGAAGAACCATACCCTCTTCAAGGATATCATGCGGTATCAACTGAAACTTCTGAACTTGTTCAACGACAGATTTACTATATATCAACTTATGTTAAGGAATTTTGATACTATAGATTTTTTCAAACCAGCATCCTCGGTTTTATATTTTTTCTCCAAAGAATCTCACAATTCTTTCGCAGATTTCACCGAGGCATATACATACGCTATACAACACATCCACCAATCCAGCAAGAATGTGACACATATTATCTCCCTAATTCCACTGATCGTATGCTACACGTTTAGCATTATCCGAATCATCTTCCACAATAACAGACGGTTCTTATTGGATGAACTGCGCTACATGCAACATAGTCAAGTAGAATAATATTTTCTACTGCTATAACTTAAAATTTGTTCTCGAGTTTTTTTTATCATGGACCTTAACAGGTCCAATTGCAGTAGCAAAGAAGGGGGGAACTGGAGGGTTAAAACTTTGACCCACTCCAATTATTATAATGTTGGAGATATTATTTTCATCGGATGCCATTATTTTTAAACTGCATTTTTTTTTTACAATTATTGATTTATATATGCACCAACGATGGTTTACAAGTAATAAAAGACGAAAAGAAAAATACAATAAAAATAAAAATATTACAATTTCTTCTTGGATGAAAATATAACTTCAACCCCTATTATTTCTCGTATAAACAAATCTTTAGTCACGTACTTCACGAACAAGTAGGACAAGATCAGGAAAAAGTCGAGTCAAGATAGAATATTTTTTTGCAAAATAAATATGTCTCGACTAGTGTATACAATTTAACGTGATGTTCCAAGAGGTAAGTGACTTACCTCTTTTGTACGAGTTGCACCACTATGTACAAAAATACTAGCGAAAAAAATAAACATCGAAAATATAATGCACTAAATGAGTGTAGGATGTTTGAATTTTATGCTTGCATGCAGGAAACAAAGTATTTTTTAGGTGGAGAAAAGTATTCATGCAGGAGGCACTACATATAGACTTCAAATCAATTAATGTTAGGTTTACCTGAAATAAATGGTCATCAACAACCATAATAGAGAGAGAAAATCAGGGTGCAACCTCTTGAGTTACCATCATTCTGAATTTGAAACATCTACGAACATGGACATAGTTTCGTCCACATTCATCAATTCCAAACATGAACTGAAATTCTCAGCATGCCTCAAGTGACTTCATGCACTTTTTAGTTTCACAAATCAAGTTTGTCACCATGCCTTAAGACAGGTCATGTCTTTTTTACTTCCATAAATCAAGCTCGTTGGTGTAATTATCCAAATTCACTGATAAGCTATTAGATGATAAACTTTCAACATTATCATGACAAGTGGACCATGATTTCAATAGCCTATACTGTATATAGCCCAAAGTCCAATTGTCAAGGACCAAGGACACGTGTTCGACTCGACAGCGGCACGTACGTGGTCTATAGGAGTATTTTTAAAAACTTTATAATTTTAGAATTAACTTAACTTCTTCCTATTAGTTAGAAATTTATAACTTCCCCCATTTTTCATTGTGGGATAATTAACCTTTGATTAATTACTCAAGTTTCAACATTTTAAATCTATTAAAATATTTGTAACATCTCAATTTCATATACTTTCTCTGTCCATGATAATTGGTCTACCTTAGTTGTGCACGTTATTAAGAAAAAGTAGATATTGATGTGTAAAAGTGAGTATATTTGTATAAAAAAATATTTAGTTATTAAAAAAACATTTGATGTAATGTGTAAAAGTGAATATATGAGTATACAAAATAAAAATAATGATTGTAAATTTTCCATTTTAGATAAGTGGACTATTTATTGTGGACGACCGTTTAAGACAACGTGGGTCATTTATCGTGGACGGAGGGAGTATTAATTTCTCACTCACCGAAATTTGGTTTTGAGATTTCAAATATATCATGATCATCCACTAGGAGAGTAGATCTATCCTACGATATTTAATTTTCCAAAAATTAAACTTTTATAAATTATTTAAATTATCAAAGATGAGCATTACCTAATATCATTAAATGATAAATAAATAATATAAAATTAATTTTCCCAAAACTATGTAGATTAATTCTACACACAATCTTAAATAAAATGACAGTACATCATATACGTAAGCAATCAAGCAACTTGAGGTGTATTTATCTATTCAAACAAATTTTGGAGGTGTTTTCAATCTCATTTGAAGCTCATTCATATCTATTTTTATTTTTTCTACATACCCATCAATATTTATATAGTTGATGTAGATGTTAAAGTTGAGGGTTGATGTTGGTTATTATTTGATGTAGAATGTGCGTTCTGACTTAATTATTATTAATTATATATTAGTATCTTGATGAATGAGATATATATGATTAAATTAAATGAAATTCTATCGAAGTTTTAAGAAAACATAATTATTTTTTTAATTGAAATGCTCAACGGATGTGTATGTAAAAATTATAAAAAAGTATTTTAATTAAACTAATTTTATACAATAATATTTAATTTTATATAGTTATAATAATTAGATAGTTATATATACAATAAACAATTAAAGGTACTTGTAATAAAGATATAACATATTAGTTCACCTGGCCACCGGGTCCGGGTTCGATTCCTTCTGGGATCGAATAGGAGGGAGATATAAGGTTGGCTTGGAGATATTCATTGGGGTGTTTGGAGACTTGGTGAACTAACTTCTAACTACTAACAACTAATATTTACCGATCAAATATATATATATATATATATATATATATTCATATATTAAATAATTGAAATGATCAATACATATATAATAAAGTTGAATATCTAACAAACATTTCGACTAGCTTAAAACGGTTAGACATTACACGCAAAGACTCTCCATTCAAGGAGGTCGCGTGTTTGAATCCACGCTAGGGCAAATTTTACCCATATATATGCACAGGACTACGGACAAATATCAATATGATCCGTCCAATAATCAAAAGGATGAACTTGCCCTAGTGGTTAGCCCTAGACAGGCATATGCGCGCTATCCGCGTTAGATTCCTAGGTTTTACATTTTATAAAATTAAAACGGAAGGTGAGGAGCGTCTTGCCCTTATCATCTGACATGTGGCAGAGGGAGAGGGGTATGCTATGCCCTCGGTAATGATGAGAGCCAAGACGAGTGTTTTGACATGAGCTTTGACTAGGGATGTTTCCGCCCTTGTCTTATGCTGCCCTCTTTAAAACCTTGTCTTTGTTGCCCTCGCCATTTTTTCGCGATGAGCAATTTAACTAGTGCATTTTTCCCTACTTAAAGCTCCAACCAAATTAATATCCCTCACCAATGCTCTCTTTAAATCTATATTTTTTTGTAGTGCAAATTTTACATATTTTTTTTCCAAAATTCATAAAATGATGGAATGTAGTATAATACACAATCACAATTAACCTTTGAATATTTTTTAGAAGTAAGTTTTATATGAAAATTATTCATAATAAATTTATTATGTAACTATTTTAAAGTATCAAATATTTGATAAATATATAAAAAATAATAATTAGAAGTACAAAAAATAGATTAAAAATTAATAATTAAAATATAATACCACTTACTTCAATTTTTATTACTTCTATTGAAAATAATGATTAAATATTCAATATTGTAAAACAATTTTATTATAAATTTATATAAATAATTTTCATACAAAACTATAGTGTGGCAACTTGCAATCTATAGATAGTCTTATTTTTCAACATATCATTGATTTTTGAACTTCCTGCTGTCACCCTCAAACCCTCAGTCTCAGCCATAATTAATATATTTGCCTAATATCATTGGGTAATACAACTGAACATCCACAGCCGTTCTTTTGTTGCAACTTACAACCATGCATATCAATCATTCTCATCACTTGCAATTGGCTACAACTGGAGAGATAATGCTGCTTTCTAGGATTACATTAATTAAATTAATACATGCATGTATCTTTTATGAATTAATTTCTTGCAAACTCTAGTGATAATATTTTTATACTAATATTATTTGAAATTTATATTATAATTATTTAACTAATTTGATCTGTATAATTTTTATTATATATGCAGATTACAATTTTTTATTCCATTTTCGCTATGTATTACGGCCACACATGCATGCCTTGCATGTATGTCTAGGTTATATTTTTCCATTTAAAATAGCCTATGCACACGGGATAAATACCAAAATCGTCCCATAATTTTTGTATTTTTTCGATTTGATCCCATAATTATATAATATTTCAATTTAGTCCCATAACAATTCAAATGTAATTAAATTAGTCCAAAATCGTCAGAAATGACATAAAATGACGATGTTTTACTCACGTGCTATATTTTTCGACAGAATTGTCTCACGCGACAAATGAAATCCTACGTGGCATAATGAGTATTTTTTGGAGTTGTGTTGTCATTTCGCTCAATGCAATTCTAAAAAATTAATATTCACACCCATTTTTATTGTTCATAGGACATTTTACAACACAGATTAACACAAAATAATAATTTCAACAAAAGACATAAAAGCACTTTGCAAACGAAATTTAAATTTTTATTGTAGATTAGATTAGTCTATGGTTGCCTGATGGCAAAATTTTATTATAACACATATAAAAATCTACAGTTTAAAATTCAAAATCTAAAACAGTTAAGTGTAAAAATATCCCTTCAAAATAATCTAATACTATAATAGATCAAAATTGATCTCAACGATCCTAGTCCATCCTTAAATGTAATTGTTGATTGCAGTGTTGCAACACTCGACCAACAAAAATAGAGATAACAACGATCCTTCTAAACTAGATGCACTTATAGCACTTAACAGTCTTGCTCCTTTTTATTTCTCCTCTTCAAGTTTCTCTAGCAATTTCTCACTGTTTTTTATTATTATTGCCACTGGCTTGAATCTGAACCAAATCTATTTAAAAAGACCTCGAAACCATTCTTTCTACTAATTAACTTCATGACTGAAAATAATTGTTAATGAACACAATACAAGATTAAACACAATATATAAAAGTAGGAGTTGGTATTAAAAAAAGAGTAAGTTATAAAATATTATTCAAAATATTGTTGTCCAGCATTTTTAACAACAGTGACTTAACATTAACAGACAATTTGTGACCTTGATCATAACGTGTGGCCAGGAATGATTTTTTATTTTTTGATTTTAGATTGGAACTGCTTGAAATTCGTTTATTGTAGGTCGTAATCGGATTAAAAAATAATGCATACCTCAAGTTGATAAAAAAAAAAACTATATATAATATAGGTGTTAATTAGTATTAAAAAAAGGAAATCTGAAAACCAAAAAACATTATAAAAAAATACGTTAAAAAGCTCATTCTGTCACGCACCGCAGACGTCTCATCTAGCATTGCAAAATAATTAAAAAGAAAACACACACATATATATATATATATATATAAAGATGTCTTCTTGTGACTTTTCTTAATGGTAATATTGCATTAAAGCCATTAATTTATATTTTTTTATATTAATATATACATACATATAATAAAATTTGAGATATAAATTACTCCATCCGTCCCGTAGGAAATTGCACCTTATGAGACGACACATTTTTTTAAGAAAAATGTATTTTATATATAAAGTAGTGGTATATACCTAAATATGTGTATATGTTTGTGAGTGTGCACGTAAATCAATATTTCTTTTTTTAGTAGTGTACAAATTTGTGTGGGACATCCAAATAAGGAAAGTGTGTAAATTCTTGTGGAACAGAGAGAGTACTATATTTAGAGGGTATTTGACTAAATTTATTTTAAATATCTTAGAAGTTGTTTTAAGAGATTATATGATGTTATTTTTAAACAGCTTATAAGTTGTTGAAGTGTATGACTAATACAACTTATAAATTTTTTGATAATTTATCATAATTTTTAAAATTATTAATTTTAATAAAAAATAAATATGTTTTTTTTTTATGTTGAGATAGGGGTTATGAAGTGGTGGCGGGATCTGAGATGACAGGGGAGGAGGGTGGAGTAAAATATGTTAACGAAAACCTCGTATACAACTGATGTACAATACACTTAATTAACTGCTTAAGATTACTTATACCAAAAAGTTTAACTATCTCAATCTATATTTTTAATATAATAAAACTCAATTATTAAATGTACCATACCCCAATTAAAAATAATATTTTATCAATATCTTAAAATAAATTATGAAGAAAATCTAGACAGATTTATGTAATCTAGATGTATGATATTTAAAACCAACGGTCACGAGAGACCCTGTGGTGAAGGTGTCAGCAAGATATGATAATTTACGTGACATATTCCTTTATTTGTCTCTAGCGAATTGTCAGTTGGTTGGTTATGGTGTCTACATTTTCGACTATGTTTTCTATTATCGTCCCCATCGTAATGTCACCTTACAACAGAAACTTATATATATATATATATATGAGCATAAATACTCGCGTGTATTTGGATGTATATTGTATTTAAATTTTATGTTCGATTTTGATTTTAATTTAATTTTTTATTACACGTTGCACAGTATATTTTTTTAGCAATTAGTATATTATTGACCCGTCTTCGTGTATTATTTAGTTAAATTCATGTATTAGTCAATTGTTCTTGAGATATTACTAAATTATTCTTGCAGTATAACTTATTTAATACTTGAGGTATTGTTAAATATAGAATGAGATACTATTCAGTAGTTCTTCGAATATTAGTCAATTGCTCTTGAAGTATTACTAAGTTGTTCTTGCAACATAAATTATTAATGCTTGGGTGTAATGTAGAATATTGTATGAGGTATAACTCAGTTGTTCTTCAGGTATTAGTCAGTTGTTCTTGAGGTGTTACTAAGTTATTCTTAAAGTATAACTTATTACTGCTTGTGCGGTATTGTTGAATATAAGATGAGGTATTACTCAATTTTTTTTAAGTATTAGTCAATTGTTTTTAAGGTGTTACTAAGTTATTCTCGCAATATAACTTATTAATGTTTGAGGTATTGTTGAATATAGTATGTGGTCTTACTCAATTATTTTTCGAGTATTAATAAATTATTCGATGGGTATTAATAGAATGTGATAATGAAACATATACATATCACACAAATATGAAATAAAAAAGAAATTTATAAAAATATTTTAGTACCTGATTTTGTAAATATATATGATATACTCTACATAAATGATTCTTTTGCAGTATAAACAAACATAGATCTGAATTTCATACACACAGAGTGAAATATCATTCAACCCAACAATTAAATTATGTTACCACCAAGGCCACTGAAATCGAAGCCACAACCATCAAATTAACTCCACAATCAACTGAAAATCAATTGAAGCACCACCAACGTCAATTGATGCCATACTAAAAAGGAATTGCATTTTAGTGATTGATTGAGCGACCAATTTTTATTTTTTTATCACAAAACACGCTCTGAGGCGAATTAGCGATCAATTTGAAGTGGTCATTAATATCAACGACTATTTTTTGGTGGCAGTCTCTAATGTGGTCTCTAAAATTAAAGATCTTCTAAAGTCGATTATTAATCAACTCGGATGGACCAAGAAATTTAAGTAATTAGGAATAGCGATTGTCTCTATCGATCGCTAATATTTGGATATAAATATAAAAATTTGGTCCAATGGTTCAAACTTGCCCCCCTAGGGCATTGGGATGGGGCGCAAGGCATTAGGCCAACAACCCACTAGTTTAATTATTGAGGCTCATGTTGTATATAGGTCTTTATAGGCCTATATAAATAATTGTGTAATATGTGTCTAGGAGGAATTGAATTGTCAACTTTCAAGTTGTTCGAAGAAGACGCGTGCTACTCAAACACTTGTTTCTTTTATTTAATTTATGCATTTTAATTATATATATGTCTAATTGAACCACATCTTTTTAATTCATCAACTTAATTCTTTTTCTATTTATGTATATAGATATTTTTATCAATTTTTTTATTCTATGAATTTAACATTTTAGACTATTATAAATTTATAATTTATTAATTTTTTATGCACTTTATCATATACATGTCCAAATTGAATCACCATTCTTTAAAAATTCATCGAATTAAATCTTTTATTTCTAATTCCTTTATATAGATATTTTCACCAATTTTATTTATTTATTTTATAAATTTAATATATTAGACTATTATAAATTTATAATTAATTAATTTTTTATCACACTTATTGTATTTGTGTTCAAATTGAGTTACTTTTCTAATACATCAAATTAATTTCTTTTTCTTTCTAATCCATTTATATCAATATTTTCACCAACTTTTTTTATTTTATAAATGTTGATAGAATTTACTAATGGTGTTTGTTATGTGGCTTGTTACAACATATTAATCCTATCAAACAATAATCTAAGAATTGTGTTCTTGAGGGATAATATAGAGAGAGAAAGTAGAGAGTTTAGAGAGAGAAAGTTAATGTGTATTATGACTGTGTTGTTCGTGGAGAATTACAAGAGAGACTTATTTATAGGTGTGCAAGTGTGAGGTGACACCTTATGGGCCTATTGGGCCCTTGGTGTTGACGAGGGTTCCTTACCCACGTCTTGGTCCCTCACAATGCTCCCTTTACAATGCTTCATCCTGCTACGTGTATGTCCTATCTAAACACTTGTTGCCCTGATCCCTCACGTTGGGCGAGCTTCTAGGCGAGCTCTGTTGCCTAACGTTGGACCTATGCCTGGCTCTCATAAGTGGGGGCGAGCTCCCTTCCTAATAAGGGAGCTCGCCCATGGTCCTCTCTCTCCGGGCGACAGGGAGCTTGGGCGAGGTCCTCGCCGACCTCGCTGAGCTTCCCTATGTTAACCTTGGACCCAGCTCCTATATAACCCCACGACCTTCATAGCCTTAGGATAATTTCATGATTATCCCTAGGTAGTTCACCTTGTCAACATTTGCCCCCAGCTCGCGCACATCATGGTTCGTCCAATGTGTGGGCGAGCTGATTTATCTCCATGGACGAAGGTTTGAGTATCGGCGAACTACACCTGGGCAAGTGCTGAGCTCGTGGGCGAGCTTCATCGTGGCGGTTGATCGGCTGACGTGGTGCGGGAATCAAGGCATCGTGCATGCCTTTTTAGGCGTTGTTTCCCGCGCCCATTATGGTAACCATTCAAATTTTTTGCAAATCAGTCCCTGCACTCCTCGAATATTCGACCTCGCCCCGACGTCTATAAATAGGGAAAATCAAGTTCATTTCCCACTTTTACACTTCCGAATTCTCAAAGCTTTTTCCGGCGAACGACACCTTTTCTTTCGACGAAGTTTCTAGCACTCTTCAAGGTAGAAAACCCGATTTCTTTCCTTCTTTCATTTCTTTTGCAGATTTCCTTTGTTCTTCTTGCCATTTCTCCAAGCTTCTGGGAATTTTGGACATTTCCGGTGGTCTTTCGACTTTCCCGACCATTTTCGTGCCGTAACATCCGGCGACTGAGACCTCTGGAAATATGTCGACATAATCCTCAAGCGAAACCCTTTCGAACCGTAACTCTGGGAAACGACCCATGACCGAGAACGAACTTATCCCTCTAATCTCCCCAATAGTGATCGGCTCCAGTTCCGAGATGGCCTGGGTAGCTCGCCCAGATTCTGGCGAGCTTCTCGGTGAGGTTCGCCCTGATTCGGGGGAGGGGGCCTCTAGCTCTGTCTTCCTCGAGGTATGGGAGGAAGGCGACGAGGTCGCCACCGAGGAAAGAGTTGCGAGTGGCAACGAGGAGGTCGCCGAGGCTGGCGAAGAGGTCGCCAAGATCGGCGAGAAGATCGCCGACGTGGGCGAACAAGGGGGCGACCTCGAAGAGGTTACGATCGAGTGGTTCCGCTCCATCGGTTTCCCAGAGCCTCAGTTGATCGAGCATCAGGTCCCTGCCGAGGTCGTTCACGCATTCGACTAGGATGAATACATCGCCCAATATACGATGAGCTTCAATCTCCCCGGGTGAGAGTATCGGGATGCGGCCAACGAGTCTGATTACAAAGCCAGTGATGTCACAAGTATTATCAACGAGTACCAGCTCCCTCAGCTCCGGGCGAGGTACCAGATCCCACTTGACATCTTCTTGTACGCCCCGGAGAAGAACGAGCGAGCTGACGCACCTCCAGCGGGGTTGACACCCATCAACGTCCACACCCTCGAGGTCGGGCTTACACTGCCTATGCACCCAATCATTGGCCAGTTCTTGCTTGATAATAACCTCGTCATCACCCAGCTCACCCCTAATGCATGGAGCAGTTTGCTGGCGGCGTTGGCGGTCTTCGGACTGGAGGGGTACAAAAACAGACTGACCACTGCCGAGCTCAATGAACTGTTCGGTGTGACCCGACAAGTGAATGATGGCAAGGGGTACTACTACCTCAAAGCTTGCCCGGGGGAAAAATTCTTGGGGATTCTCCCGAATAAAATTCACGATTGGAAGCAACAATTTGTCTTCATGGGCGGAGATTGGCGAGCTTCTGCGAACTACTCCGGGCGAGGAAAGCGAATTCCAACCCCCGACGAATATGGGGAGGCCAGCAGTAGGTCGCCTACTTGGTGTGTGTGGGTCGAATTGGATTTACTAATCTAATTCCTTCCTTTTGTAGGTTTGAAGCACCACAAGTCTAGCCGCGGCAAGCCCGAGACGTCGCTCGAGTTCGACGTGGTGCGAGCTGTTTGCTATTTGAGGAGCCAAAAAGATCGAGAGATCACCCACCTCATCAACACCACTGCCTTAGGCTCGCTGGGCTTCACACCTTGGCTCACCACCTCAGGGTTGAAGGTCCGGAGCTCCCAGGTTTATAACCCTTCGAAGCTCGCCCATTGGGGGGGGTAGTTCGCTCAAGACATTAATCATTTTTCTCTGATCCTACAGGCGGTGATTGGGTGACGTTCCCGACTATTGAAATCCCGTCGGCCTACGAGATTCTTGCTCGCCGGTTCGCCATGGGTCCACCCCGCCCTAAGAAGCTCGCCTTGCCCTCGATACTCGCGTTGGACGCGAGCAAGAAAGTTGAGCCCGTTTCGAAAAAGGGTGAGGTAGGCGGGTCCGGGACCCAGAAGGGGCAAACTAAAACCCCACCAAAGTCCATGGCTGCGGAGGTCGCCAAGACCAACATGGGTGGGGGGCGAGGCGGCGCTACTCCTGAGCGAGGTTTGGGGAAGAGAAGTCTCCACAGAGGTGATGGGACTAGAGTGGGCGACGAGGATCCTCAAAACTGTAAGAGGACCAAGTTCGCCCTTCGTGACGAGGACTCTAATCAAGCTGGGCGAGCTTCGGCGAGGTCTGGGCAAGGTGGCTCCGCCCAGTCTACTGCTCCTTTAGCACTTCCCTCCACGCCGAGGTCGCCGCCTCCCCAGTCACCCTTTGAGGTTCAAATGAATGACGACATGGTCCTCGGCTGGGACCAGGAAAGAGTCCAGTAAGTAGCTCGCCCACCCTCTTTGTTTCCTCGCACTACTTTGTTATTTTTCGATTTATAACCCAAGTGTCTGAACCTCGCAGTTATGCCTCCATCACCCACCCTAATAGACATGAAGCTCTTCATTCTTACGAGCGGTCGCGATCTCTGACCTCCATGAAGAACCTACCTCGCGGGCTTGCCCAGGACACTGTCAGCGAGGTACTGAGGTACTGGTCGACTCCCCAGCTGGCGACCATCGAGAAACAGAGTCTGGTCGAAAACGCCCGGCTTTCCATGCATTATGCAAGTGGGCTCCTGCTCGCTAGCCAAAAAGTGATCGACCAGGTGACCCAACTTGAGGCAGGTCGCCAGGAGAAAAACAAGAACTTGATGTCCATGGCGGAGTCTTTGGATAAAGCCAAGAGATCGGCAAAGCTCGCAGAGAAGAGGGCCGCCGCATCTCTGGCCTCGGAGCAGGATGCCCTCAAGCAACTTAGCGACCTCCAGCGCAAGCTCGCCTTACTCCAGGAGGAAGCGGATGCCAAGATAAAGGCTAAGGAGGAGGAGCTTGCCGGGAAGCTCGCCAAGGAGGTCGGCAAGCACACGGTGACCAAAAGGGAGCTGGAGCTGCAGCGGGATTTGACAAGGGGTGCCGATGAGGAGTGCTCAAAGCTAAGGGATGAGCTTTCGTCCAAGATAAATGAGGTCGCCGAACTCCGCAAAAATGCATCCTCCTCGGCGGACTTGGTCGCCGTGAAAGCTGAGGCCTCGGACAGGGGGTTTGTCCAATGCTATACCGAAGTCATCCGAGCGATCTGGTGGGCGCGAGCTCATAAAGATGATGAGCTGAAGGCGGTAGTGGGCGACTTCAAGGATTGTCTGGACAGGGCGCCCTTCCCTGACGAGACCGAGCTGGACATTGGCTACCTCCCGGAGCTAGGGGTGCCCCTCGACTTCGTTCCGGCACGTTACAAAATCGTCAATACAATTCCCGTGCTGGAATTGAACCTCGTCGAGGAGGAGGAGGTCGCGAATGAGGAAGAGCGGACTCCACTCACAGTTGAGCAGCTCCAGGAGGCCTGCGGGGATGCAATGCTTGACACAACTGGGTTCGACACCAGCGGGCTTACGGGCAACATCACAACATTGCCCGAACTTTCCCCTCCAGCTGGCCAGGTCGCTCCCAACCCCGCCGAGGTCACTGCCTATGCTCCTGCCGCCCCGACTGCTCCAGAGACTTGAGCTTTTTGATTGCTTTTCTAGATTAGTCTTCATAGCTCACCGGGCTGCATAGCTCCCCCAGAAGGAGCTTCTTTTTGTACTTTCTTTTTGTTTAAGTAGTTTGAGCTCTCCGGGCATGTGTAGCTCGCCCAGAAGGAGCTCTTTTGCATTTCATACACGGTCAGCTGGCCGACCTTTGTGGCCTGCACCACTTCGTATACTTAGGAATTTTTCAAGCATTTTGACTTGAAAGTTTCTTAAGTATATTTTGAATAGAATTCGAGCCTTTTGTTACAATCTTGTCTTCGCTTATATTTTTACGCTTACGTTATAATTTCAATTAGCTCTTTTATATACTTTTCGGGTACTCAACTGTTAGTCTTACTCTACTTTTGAGAAGCGAATCGTTCGTTTTACGTCATTTAGGACTACGAATTGTACCTCCACTTGTGTAGTACATATTCTTCGTCTTACACCACTTAGGGCCGCGAATCGCTCGTCTTAAACCACTTAGGGTGGCGAGTTGTACTTTGTTTAATTCACGTTGGTCAATTGGGTTTCGTGAACCTTGCCTTAGAAGTTTTTCGTCTTTTTCGCGAATTTTCCTAACTTTTGGCAGTAGGCGCTTAGTGATCCTTTAAGAAGGATACCTTCGCTGACCTGCGGCACTTTGGCCTTTACCGTTTGAGCCTTTAGATTATAACGTTTGGGACCTTGGTCGTTGCGTATTGCGAAGTTTTGAATAGTTGGACATTTTGCGAACCTTCGAAGAGTTGGATATTTTTGCGAACCTTTGAAGAGTTGGATTTTTTTGTGAACCTTCGAAGAGTTGGAACATTTTCTCGAGAAAAACTTCTAACTTTATACATCGACGTAAATTACATCGGTTGCCATCAACATTTCTGATGCGAACCTTCGACTACTCTATTACAAAACTTCAATCTATTGATAAAACTTTTTCAAGTGGGCCGCACTCCAGGTGTACGATGAGGCGTTGCCTTCTGCGTCTTCGAGGTCATAAGTACCGTTTGCCAAGGCTACGATAACCCGGAACGGTTCTTCCCAGTTTGATCCGAATACACCCGGTGGGGCCATCAACTTCTTCTTTAGTACTAGATCCCCAACCTTGAATTTTCGATCTCAGACTTGGGAATTATAGTACTTTTCTGCTCTACGGTTGTAGGTGGCATTTTTCATTTCTGACGAAGCTCTAGTCTCTTCGATCAGATCTTTTTCGACTGCCAAAGCTTTGCCGTTCTTTTCTTCGTCAAACCCTACCACCTTCCAAGTCTTATTTTGGACTTCAACTGGTACCACCGCTTCAGTCCCGAAGGCCAAGGCAAACGGGGTCTCTCCGGTGCTGGCTCGGTATGATGTTCTGTAAGACCACAGAACCTCCGGGAGCTCGTCTGCCCAGCTTCCTTACTTGTCCTCGAGGCAGATCTTCAATATGTGTTTCAGGACTTTGTTTACCGCCTCAACCTGGCCGTTCGACTGTGGATGGTATGGGGTTGAGTAGTGCTTCTTGAAGTTCCACGAACTACACAAATCTCTCAACTTTTGGCCGTCAAACTACCTCCGGTTATCCATGATGATCGATTACGGAAGTCTGAACCGGCAGATCAGGCTATTCCACATAAAGCCGATCATCCTTTCTTGCGTTATTGTCGTGAGAGCTTCGGCTTCAGCCCACTTGGTGTAATAGTCTACTACTACAACAACAAACTTCACACTGCCTCTGCCAGGTGGAAATGTGCCGATCAAGTCGATACCCCATTTTGCAAAAGGCTACGGGCTGAAAACCGACTTCAGTTGGTTGGCTGGGGAGTGGATATTGGGTGCGAAAAGTTGACACTTTCGGCACTTTCGTGCGAAGTTGATGGCATCTTTGCGAAGAGTGGGCCAGTAGTATCCTTGTCTGATTGTCTTGTATGCCAAAGCTTGTCCCCCAGCGTGACTTCCGCAAATTCCTTCCTGAATTTCTTCTAACACTTCGAACCCCTGCTTCCTAGATAAGCATTTGAGTAGGGGTAGAGAGAATCCACGTTTGTAGAGCTGGCCATCCAGCAGCGTATATCTGGCAGATTGTTTCACTAGCCGACTAGCTTTCCATGTGTCTTCGGGGGTCGTTCCATCCTTTAAGTATTTTTGGATCAGGTGTGCCAATCTTCACCATCTTTGTCCTCCTCTTGCCCCCCACTCGAGGTCTGATTTACTTTGTAATCGGACGTCGAAGGGTTCTTCAGTTTGGTGACCACAACCTCCGTGACTTCGGCCTCGCCGTTACTGGTAGCTAGTCGGGCTAGGGCATCTGCTTGTGTATTTTCTAGTCGCGGTATCTGATTGATGTAAACCTACGTAAACATCAAGATTAGATGTGCGGCTATCTTCTGATAGGTCATCATCTGTTGGTCTTTTGCCTCGTACTCCCCCCGGACTTGGGATATTATTAGCTGGGAATTTCCAAAAACTTGAAGATTGGTTGCCCCCACAGCTAATGATAACCTAAGTCCGGCTATCAAAGCTTCGTACTCCGCCTCGTTGTTGGTTGCTCAAAAGTCGAACTGGATTGCGGAGGTGAAGACTTGTCTATCTGGGCTGATCAGAACTACGCCGGTGCCTGCTGCTGTGCTGGTTGATGACACGTCAATGTAGAGGTGCCACAGAGCTATATGTCCCCTCGTCGGATCTTGTGGGAAAGTTAGCTCGACAATAAAGTCGGCGAGCGCTTGTCCCTTGATCGCTGTTCGGGGTACGTAGGTTATACCGTATTGGCTAACTTCTAGTGACCACTTCAGCAAACGTCCGGCGGTGTCTGGGCGCTGCAATATTTGACGTAGTGGGAACGTCGTCAACACCTTTACCTGGTGGTCGAAGAAGTAGGGCCTCAAATTTCTAACACTCATCACCAATGCATAGGCTAGCTTCTCTGTCGGGGTGTACCGCAACTCAACTTCATTTAAGACTTGGCTTACGTAGTACACTGGTAGGTGTGTTTTCGCCTCTTCTCGGACCAGGACGGAGCTGATGGCCACCCCAACGCGGCGAGGTACAGGTATAGTTTTTCACCAAGTATAGGCTTTGACAGGACCTGCGTGTCAGCCAGGTATGCTTTAATGTCCTAAAAGGCTCGTTGGCATTCGCTTGTCCACACGAAGTGGCTTTTAAGGTGCAGCTTGTTGGCTTTAACTGCCTTCTTGTGCCTCTACGTGTTTGCCTTGATTACTTCAAAGAATGGGCGATTCCGGTCGCCAGACCTGGAGATGAACCTGTTCAAGGCTGCAATGCACCCGGTCAACCTTTGGATCTTCTGTACGGAATCGGGCACACCCATCTCGATTATGCATTGGACCTGCGTTGGGTTGACCTCTATTCCTCGTTGGCTCACCAGATGCCCCAGGAACTTTCCCGAATGTACACTGAAACTGGTCTTCTTGGGGTTCAGCTTCATGTTGTAGTGGCGTAGTAGGTCAAAGGTTTATTTTAGGCGGTAAAGGTGATCCTCCTTTCTCAAACTCTTGACAACTATTTCATCCACGTACACCTCCATAGATTCGCCGATGTGCTGGTCAAACATTTTATTCACCAACCTTTGGTAGGTTGCTCTGGCGTTGATAAGTCCGAACGGTATTCTTTCCCAGCAATACATGTTTTTGTTGGTGTAGAACATCGTATGTTCCTGGTCATCCGGGTGCAATGCTATCTGGTGATAGCCCGCGAAAGCGTCCATGAATGTCATCATCTCATGGCCGGCGGTGCTATCTACAAGCTGATCGACGTGGGATAGTGGGAAATTATCTTTTGGGCATGCCTTGTTTAGGTCCGTGAAGTCAATACATAGTCTCCACGTCCCATTGTGCTTCTTCACTAGGACGGGGTTCTCAACCCACTGTGGGCACAAGGCTTCCTTGATCAGTTTGTTGTCCAACAGCTTCCCAACTTCGGTGGTTAGGGCCGCGTACTTGTCTGGTCCGTACTTTCTTTGCATTTGACGTACGGGTCTTCTCGTCGGATCTATGTTAAGTCGATGGCAAGCATGCTCCAATGGGATCCCCGTCATATCTTCATGGGACCAGGCAAACACTTCCATCCTCGATCGGTACGATTCTGGCAACTCGGAACCTATGAAGAGTTCCAAGTCCCTTTCCGGGTCCACCGGGAGTGCCGTCAATTCTTCCGTGGGAGTGGCTTTCCTCTTCTGACTTTTCCACCGCAGGTCGTTGATGAACTCATCCCACTCCACTTGTGACATTCGAGCGGGTTCGTGACCTAGGCTTGGTTCGAGGTCATCAGCTTGGTTCTCAACTTGGATGGGTTCCTCAACTGCCAATACCTCCGGAGGTTCGTCATTTTGGAGAGGTCCTGCAACCTGGGGAGTGGGATCAACACTCATTTACGCTGGTTCTTGGCCTCCCGCAGGTTCCCCATCTTGGACCTCGTCGATGTCCATGGGCTCAGGTTGTGGACCTTGTGCCGGTTCCCGCACTTGGTTATTTTAGGTCCCTTCTATTCCCTCCATCGGTGCCGATTGTACCTCCTGCGCAGGTTCTGGGACTTGGTCGATTTCCTACAGGTCGCCTACCTCCATCAACTCAGTTTTTGTTGAGATGAGGTCTAGGATGTTTGGCTCGTCTGCGGGAATCTGTACGTCCTCTTCAAGGATGTGAACCTGCATCACATATTTCTTGACCCGGCCATCTTTAATTTGGAGTAAACACTCTCGGGCCTTTTTCTGGTCGCCTTTGATAGTTCCGACACCTTTCAGAGTTGGGAATTTCAAACAATAGTAGTAGGTCGAACACGCCACTTTAAATTCATTGATAAAGGGGCGGACAAGGAACGCGTTGTAGGAGGACTGCTGGTCGACAACGAGAAAATCAATTAACCTAGTCAATCTCCGCTCTGGGTCCTCAGCCGATACAAGCTGGACGCTCAACCTAATTGTACCTAGGGGGACAGTTACAGCTTCTCCGAACCCCACTATCCCAGCGTTGCTAGGTTCTATATACGACTCAAAATCACCTAAGGCATCCAAGGTGGATTTGAAGAGAATGTTGGTGAAAGCGCCGGTGTCCACAAGTAGTCTGTGAACTCGGACGTTCATGATGTTGGCGGTTATCACCAACGAGTCGTTATGGGGTATCAGTACCCCCTCCAGGTCCGCCGAAGAGAATGTTAGCTCGTCAGTGGGTTGTGTGACGGGCCTAGAGCTGGAGCCGCCTTCCTGAACCTGGTTTACGGTCTTCCTCTTTCTTCTGGAAATGGAGGACCCCCCATCCTGGAGACCTCCGGCAGCTCCGATCTCTTTTTCGAGAACTAGGAGTTCTTGAGTGGGTTCCAGGTTCTGTTGAGGCTGGGGAGGTGCCCTTCGCCTATTTTGAGGACCGCATTAGCCCGCGTCCTCCTCTTCATCATCGGAGGCTTCCCTCCTCTCGAACCTGGGTCTCTTCGCCGGTGCCTTCTTCACGAACTCGGCCAGCTTCCCATCCTCATAAAATTTCTATAGTTGTTTGAGGAGGTCTCGGCATTCACTGGTGAAGTGGCCGATCGACTGGTGATAGGCACAGTATTTGTTGGGGTTGAGCTTCACGCGGTCTTGGTGGATCCTCCTCGGCTCCTCCAACAAGGCTTTGTCTTTGACCGCAGTAAAGACGTGGTCGACGGAGACAGTGAGGACCTGGTTGAGCTTTTCTTTGAATTCATCCCCGTCACCGAAAGCCTTCAAGTTCTGGGAAGCTTTGTATGTGCCCCCGGACTTATTCTCATATGGCTTCCTCTCCTCTGAGGCACCGACCTCTTTCTGGAGGGCCTCCTGCATAGCTACGAACACCCCCGCCTTGTGGAGAAATTCCGTGTAAGTGTTCGGACATGCGAGGTGCATTTCCTTCCAGAGATCAGTGCCCTTTCAGAGCCCGGCCATCACTGCAATGACTTTGGTGTCCTCACTCACCGGCTCGCCTTCCAGCAGTATCTTATCGAACCTTTCCAGATACTACTGGTCGATCTCGTTCTCGCCTTGGTGGATGTTGGCGAGTAGGTGTTTCTGGGTTAGGTAGGATCTAAACCCGGAGAAGTGGGCCAAGAATTCCTGCGATAGTTGGCCAAATGAGTGGATTGACCCCGGAATGAGTGATGAGAACCAGCGGTGAGCTCGGTCCCAGAGGGTCAGCGGGAAGTTCCGGCACTGAGTGGAGTTGGTGGCACCCACTGAAATCATAAAGTCTGCATACTTGGCCAAGTGGACCTACGGGTCGGATTCGCCCTCGTATGCAGACATCACCGGGAATTGGACCTTCTTCTGGATCGGTGCTCTGAGTATGACAGGTGCCAATGGAGATGTGGGGAGGGTGGAGGCGTCAGGTCCGCCAGACTTGGCTGCTACTTGGGCTTGTAGCATTTCAACGACCTTCTTCAGCGAGGCCAGCTCGTCGTTGTGGGTCACCTCCGGTGGAGGTTGCTCGAAGGTCGTGCACCTCGTGGACGCACGCCCTCGAGGTGCCTCACTCTGAGGTGACCCCTCCGTGACGGGTCAGAATTGGCGCCCACCGTTGGGGCCCAATCTATCAGCTGCGGGCCTCCACAATCGATCATGGGCGGACCTACGAGGTTGTAGGTCCGACTCTCCCGCCTGTGATGCGGCTGGGGCCGCCGTTCATTCGTTTTCTCCGCACCTCGGCCCCAACCTGCCCTGGAGGACCTCCCTCCTCAATGATTGGTGGGTGCCGGATGCTTCAGTGTAGGCCGAAGCTCGCCCAGTCTGCGGGGCGGGCTCCTCCACCACCTTGGCCTTCCCCGCTCGTTCCCGGTGCTGGCAAGCTTGGGCCGAGCTCGCCTTCTGCTTAGTGTGGAGGTCGCTATACTGACCATGGGTCTGGGTGCCCTGGGTCGGCCTTGTCTGGTCCCTAGCTTCAGTGGCTGGAGCTCGCCGAGGAACCAGGGCGAGCTCATCGAGCTGCCTCTGTTGCAACCTTTGCAAGGTTGCAATCGTACGCTGGAGCTCGTCGGGGTTATTGGTAAGGTCCCTCAGGGCGGGATTCAACTCCTCTTGAGCCACCGAAACCCGGGGAGGTTGCGGAGCATTGCTCTTCTGGGGAGCTGGGAGCGAGGTTTCCCCCTCGCCCTTGTCTTGGTTGCCTCCCTTCCACCTCCTAATGGTTACCGAGGTCTGTTCCTTAGGCATTTTGGGTTTGCGTCGAGGGAAGGTCGCCGAGGTCAGTAGGGAAGCTCGCCGAGGTTCCTGACGTCCGGCCAGGGTGACTTTATCCGGGTTTTCGTCTAGCCTTGCGAGCAATGAATTATCTGAAATCCGGTTTATCCGTGTACACGTGTGCATTTGAAAATCCTTCTTGGACAGATTTTAGGGACCCGGAAATCTGGCTTCTTGCCTGGAAATCTGGGTTTTCGTTCAAGGAGTGAAAATATGTGTGTATCTTCAAGTGTTCTTGAGCTTTGGTCAAGAACACCTTCAAATCTTTAAATCTTCAAACAACTCACACTATTTACTCTCGAATTTTTTGAGTTCGACCCTCCTTCTAGCGCCAAATTGTTGATAGAATTTACTAATTGTGTTTGTTATGTGGATTGTTACAACATATTAATCCTATCAAACAATAATCTAAGAATTGTGTTCTTGAGGGATAAAATAGAGAGAGAAAGTAGAGAGTTTAGAGAGAGAAAATTAATGTGTATTATGATTGTGTTGTTTGTGGAGAATTACAAGAGATACTTATTTATAGGTGTGCAAGTGTGAGGTTGCACCTTATGGGCCTATTGGGCCCTTGGTGTTGACGAGGGTTCCTTACTCTCGTCTTGGTCCCTCACAATGCTCCCTTTACAATGCTTCGTCCTGCTACGTGTACGTCCTATCTAAACACTTGTGGCCATGATCCCTCAAGTTGGGCGAGCTTTTAGGCGAGCTCTGTTGCCTTGTGCTGATCTGACGAATGATATAACGTTGGACCTGTGCCTGGCTCTCATAAGTGGGGGCGAGCTCCCTTCCTAATGAGGGAGCTCGCCCATGGTCCTCTCTCTCCGGGCGATACGGAGCTCGGGCGAGGTCCTCGCCGACCTCGCTGAGCTTCCCTATGTTAACCTTGGACCCAGCTCCTATATAACCCGGCGACCTTCATAGCCTTGGGATAATTTCATGATTATCCCTAGGTAGTTCGCCTTGTCAACAATAAAATTAACTTTTTAAACTATTATAAATTTATAATTTGTTAATTCTTATACGCTTTGTTGTATATGTGTTCAAATTGAGTTATTTTTTAATTCATCATCATATTATTATTTTGTTTCTAATTCATTTATATAGATATTTTCACCAACTATTTTTTATTTTATAAATTTAATATTTTAAAGTATTATAAATTTATAACTAATTAGTTGTTTTGATAAAATTTCAACACAACCATGCTTATTATACATGTTAGGAAAAATATGTTAGTATTTTGATAATGTGAAAACTAACATACTTTGTAATAGAACCAGCTGAACATGTTAGTCAGCTGTGTAGAATAGGTCTAGAATATGATTTGACTAAAGAGAACCTTAGAAAAAGATTTTGAAGACCAGAAGCTAGAAGGAAAGAATATCAGAAGAGCCTTCACTAGAGATAAGAAGAGTTCTCCAAAAAAATTTAGAAGGACTTTTGATCAAATAATTAATAAGAAGTCGTTTTAAAAAAATTTAACTAGAAGTACGAAATGAATCAAAGTCCATATCCTCTACTCCCCATATATCTCTCTATATTTTTAGAAGTAGATTTTTAGAATTAAGCTGGAATTATTTCAATTAGAAGTAGATTTTTAGAATTCATAGCTCCATTTGGACGAGTGGATTTGAAATCTGTGGATTTCACACACAAATAATCACTCATTCCATTTAAGTTAGGTGAATTTAGAAATACTTAAATTTGAGTTTATGTTCAAAATGGAAGAATTCTAAATTCTCATCAAAACCATATCATTTGTGAAATCCCCCATCTCTACAATTCCATCTCTATCTTTCATCTATTTTTTCTCTTCTCTTTCATCTCTTTACAATTTGTGATTTGAAATATATATCTCCTAACATATTTTTTTTTTTTAAAATTCATTCATTTTTAAATTCATACGTCCAAATAAAGCCAAAGATTAAAATTATAAATATGTCGTTGCCAGCTTCTTAGCCCGTAGGAGGTTCCATAACATAAAAAATAAAAAATTTGACACATCAATTGAGTAACAATTGGGAGACTAAGTCAGATATTACAAATGTATCTCAGAAATATGAATTACTTTGGTGTATATATATATATGTGTGGTTTTTTTTTTGTGAGTTTATTTTTGTAGGCTTATTAAAAAGTGGTTTATGATATGAACCACTTTCATACAATATCTATTCCAGAAAATATTATGCGAGGCAATTTAGGGAGGTGTTTTCGTTTAAGATTTCGTGAGATTTTAAAGGACTTTTTTCTTATAAAAAAGTCTGTTGGTATTCAATCAGGATTTTAAAGGATTTAAAAATAATCCACTGGTATTCAATCAGGATTTTAAAAGACTTAAAACAATCCACTGGTATTCAATCAGGATTTTAAAACACTTAAAAACAATCCACTGGTATAAAAAAATATAAGGATTTTAAAGGATTGTTGGGTTTGATGGACTTTTTAGTGTATTTTTTAAATACCAACAATCCCATCAAAACCCCTGGGATTTCGGTGGACTTTTTTAATTAGTGACTTTATTTATCCACAAATTGATTTATATATAATTATTTATTTTTAAGACCTAAAATAGTTTTAACCTTATAATTTCATCTCTGCACTTATAACATCAACGATAAAGTAATTACAGTGACGAAGACTAATATAATATTATATATACTAGAATAAATAAAAATAATTACAAATTAATCATTAAATATATATGTATGTTTTATATAGTATTAAAAAAATGATATTGTTCATCCTAACTTATATACAAGATAAATATTTATTTTTTATATAGTATTATTATATTACTAATATTATATATTACATATGTCATTAGGTAATATTTTTATATTGATAATATTTTTTTACGGAATTTGAGTTTTGTTATATTTTACTTTGGTTGCTTTGATTATTCAATTTCGATACTTTTTAACATACACATATATATACATGTATATCACAATATATATATATATATATATATATATATATATATATGATACGTAGAAATTAATATATGATAATATAATTCTAATATAATAATTCTAATAAAATTACATATTAATTAAGGTAGAATTTTTTATTACAATGGTTTGGGCTAAATTAATTTTGCCTATATACTATGCCTAAAGTCCACCTAATAAAACAAAAAAGCTCATGCTATCATTGGTAAAAGGAAAATATAATAGAAGTAAGAAAAAAAAAAGAAAAAAAAGGAAAATATAATAGAAGAATGGAAAAAAAATAAGAAAAAAAGGAAAAATAAAAAAATAAATTTCATGCATGCAAACCCTACTCTTTAAATTGGGAGCATACGTACCTTACGCAAAATTGGTAGAGATAAAAAGGTACAATGTCATCTCGTGCGGAGTACTTTTATTTCAGTATTTTATGTTTTTATCATGCTATCTTATTTATATTTCTCAAATTCTATGATGTTGTGTGACTAGCTTATTATGATTCCAATTCAAAGGTTGTTCAACCTTTTTTATATTATGTTTTAATTAATTCCTGGTGATGTACTCTCTAATTTTGAGTTTTTTGTATTAATTAGTTGCATGTTTAGGAATTCTTGTAATTAATTTATAAGTAATGGTCTGCTATGTTAATTTATAATTAAGTTTATTGTTAGAATATAAATTGTTATTTGTAATTGTTGTAGGATAAATAATGTATTTGTGTGAGACTACTTTACGTTACAGAATTCATAGTTTAATTTCAATCATCTAAAAATACTCCCATTACTTCTTTTTTTTTAGTAATTCAAATGGGAGATTCACAAGAAAATAATAAAGGAAAGGGAAAAGAGAAGGAAAACTATGAAGCTTGGACCAAGGAGGATTCTGATGAATTGTTACAACTGATAAGTTGATAGAATTTCTTAATCGTTGTTTGTTATGTGGCTTTATATCGGATTAATTCTACCAAACAATAATCTTATGATCTATGTTCTTATAGAGAGAGAAAGAGAGAGAGTTTAGAGAGAGAAAATATAATGTAGGAATTGTATTAATTATGGGAATTTCCCTTGAATAGTACAAGAGAGGTCTTATTTATAGGTGTGTGAGTGTGAGACGACACCTTACGAGCCTATATGACTTCCGGTGTTGACGAGGGTCCGTGACCCTCGTCCTGGTCCCCTACACTGCTCTCTATGTTGTCCCTCGTCCTACTACTATGCCTTAGACTAGATGAGCCTTGTTAAAAACCTCGCCGTAAACCACCCTTGTGGACAAACCGGACGGAGGGAAAAAGAGTGCACCATCGGGATCCTATCGGCTAACAGGCGAGCTCATGGGCGAGCTCGGATGTAGGCTCCAGTGGTTCAGGCGAGCTCTGGGCGAGCTCCAGTGCCTTGCGTGGCTTACGGGCGCCGTATGATGATGGACCTCGGCGAGGTCCTCATGGGGATAAAGGGCGAGCTCTGGGGCGAACTACGCCGGTGAGCTGCCCCCCAAATGGGCGAGCTCCATACCTCCGCGGATCCAGGTGAGACCTGGAGACTTTCCAAACCTTGGTGATTATCCATATACTGGCAATGTTAGTTCGCCAGGTCAACATTTGCCCCCAGCTCGCATGTGCCATGACTTCGTCAAATGTGCAGGCGAGCTGGAGAACTTGAAACTCGGCGAACTACCTTCAGGTGATTGCCGAGCTAGCGGGTGAGCTCGGCCAAGGCGATTATTTCTGGTCGACGTGGTGCGGGAATCCAGGGGTCATGCACGCCTTTGGAGACCTCGGTTCCCACCCACAATCATGTCATCTTTTGAATTTTTTGCAAACAGGTCCCCGCATTTCCTGAATATCGCACCTCGCCCCGACGTCTATAAATAGGGGGAAGTGGATTCATTTTCCCACTTTCTGCACTTCGAATTCTCAGAGCTTTCCCGGCGACTGATTTTTCTTGTGTTCGACGGATTTTCGAAGGCTCTTCAAGGTAGGATTTGATCTTTCTTCCCTTTTCTTCTGCCTTTTACTTGATTTTTTTTCGTTTCTTCGGGGTTACTGGATTTTGGAGCGTGGATTGCACCGGGAACCTTTTGGACTTCCCTGACTTCGGATTATTGGACTCTACCAAGAACCCTTTGGATTTCTTTGAGACCATGTCGACACACTCCTCGAGTAGGACCCTTTCGGACCGGAACCCTATCAAACGGCCAATAATTGAGGATGAACCACCTCGGGTTTCATATGTAGAGATTGGTTCCAGCTCCGAGGCGACCTCGGCAGCTCGCCAGATCTCCGGCGAGCTGCGTCCCGATCTGGAGGAAGGAGCCTCCAGCTCTGTGTACCGCGAGGTATGGGAGGAAGGCGGCGAGGTCGCCCAAGAGAAAAGAGTTGCCAGTGGCAATGAAGGACCCGAGGAGGTTGATGAGGGCATCGCCGAGGTCGGCGAGAAGGGTGGCGACCTGGAGGAAGTTACGCTCGAATGGTTCCGTCGTATCGGCTTCCCGGAACCCCAGCTGGTTGAGTACTAGGTTCCCACCCAGGTCGTTCACCCTTTCGATTGGAATGAATATATCGCCGAGTATGCGGCGAGCTTTCCCTGCCCGGACCGGATACCCCCCGCTGACCTCGCCGACCTGGAGGAAGTTGCCCCGTCTGAATACAAGGCTGGCGAGGTGGTGAGCCTCATCGATGAATGCGACCTGCCCATCATTCGCAGGGAGTATCGCATCCCGCTCGACATTTTCATGTATACTCCAATGAAGAATGAGTTGGCCGACGCGCCTCCTGAGGGGATGACCGCTTTGAACGTTGATGTTCTAAGGACCGGGCTTACGCTGCCATTACACCCGATCATCGGCCAATACCTTGCCGACAATAACTTGGCCATCACCCAGCTCACCCCGAATGCATGGAGCAACCTCCTCGCCGCCCTGTCTGTCTTTGGATTGGTGGGCTACGAGAACGCGACAACCTCGACGGACCTGGGCGAGCTCTTCGCCGTAACCAAGCGGGCGTAGGACGGCACGGGGTATTATTATTTGAAAGCTCGCCCAGGGGAAAAATTTCTCGGGGATCTGCCTAATAAAGTCCGTGACTGGAAGAAGTAATTTTTCTTCATAGGCGGTGACTGGCGAGCCTCCAGCACGTATCATGGACGGGGTGACCGTATTCCCACTCCGGAGGGATATGGGGAAGCCAGCAGTAGGTCGCCTATTTCGGTGTGCGTGGGTTGAATTAGATATACTAATTCTAATTTTCTTTCTTTTTGCAGTTCCGAAGTGCCATAAATCCAGCAGGGGCAGGCCTAAGGTATCGGCCCAGTTCGACGTGGTGCGCGCCATCTGCTGCTTGAGAAGTGAGAAGGATAGGCAGGTCGCCCACCTGTGCGCGCACCATTGCCTGCGGCTCACCGGGCTCCTTACACTGCCGCACCACCTCGATATCCAAGGTCCCGAGCTCCCAGGTTTAATTCTTTGAAGCTCACCTATGGGGGGGTGTAGCTCGCCCATTATGCTGACATTTGTAGTTTTTGTGCAGGTGGTAGCTTCATCGCCATCCCAATCGCTGAGGTCCCCGAGGCCAACCAAATCATCAAGGAGCGCTTCGAAATGGGCCCACCTCGCCCCAACAGACTTGCCCCACCGTCCGTGCTCGCGCTGGAGACGAGCAAGAAGGAAGAGCTTGCCGCCAAGAAGGGCGAGGTAGGGGGGTCGGGGACCCAGAGGGAAAAAACCAGGGCTCCCGAGAAGCCCAAGGCTACAGAGGTCGCCCAGACCAGCCGTGGGGGGCGAGCTGCAGCCCCCTCCGAGCGAGGTCGGGGGAAGAAAGGGTCCCAGAGGGGTGAAGGATCCCGAGCTGGCGAGGAAGATCCCCCAGCTCGCAAGAGGACAAGGTATACGGGCCTGGTTGACGAGGAGTCCGACCGAGTCGAGAGGACTTCGGCGAGGTCCGGGCAGGGGGGCTCCGCTCAATCCACTGCCCCGCTGGCGGCCACGCCCATCCGGAGCTGGCCCCCTTCGCCGTCACCATTAGGGGTGCAAACCACCGATGACACGCTTCTGGGCAGGGACCCCGACCGAGCTCAGTAAGTAGCTCGCCCAGTTAACCTTCATTGCCTATTATCCCCTGTTTTTCTAACATTTTCTATCTGTTTTGGTCTTGCAGTTATGCCCCAATTGCCTTCCCAAATCGCCACGAGGCCCTGCATGCCTTCGAGCAGTCTCGCTCTCTAACGTCGATGCGAGGCCTCCCTCCGGACGTAGCTCGGAATGTCGTGAGTGAGATGCCCAGGCATTGGACGACCCCATCGGTGGCGAACATCAATGGCCAGGATCTGAAGGAGAACCTCCTCCTCTCGGCTCATCATGCGAGTAGATTGGTGCTCGCCAATCAGAAAGCCCTCGAGCAGCTCGCCGAGTTGGAGGCAGGTCACTCCGACAGAAATAGAAGGATATTGGCACTGGCGGACACTGCTGACAAGGCGAAGAGGCAAGCACAGCTCGTCGAGGAAAGGGCTGAGGCATCGTTGGCCGCCGAGCAAAGCGCCCTCCAACAGCTTGAGAATGTCCAATGCCGGCTCGCCAGGCTCGAGCAGGAGACGGAGGCGAGGATAAAGGCTAAGAAAGAGGAGCTCGCCGCCCAGCTCGCCCAGGAGGTCAGCAGCCATGGGATTACGAAGAAAGACCTCGCACTGCAGCGGGGTTTGGTGAAGAGCTCCAGCGCCGAGTGCGAGAGGCAAAGGGGCGAGCTGGAGGCGAAGGCCAATGAGGTTGCCGAGCTACGGAGTATTGCCTCCTCCGCGCCGGATCTGGCGGCCGTGAAGGCCGAGGCCTCTGACAGAGGATGCGTCCAACGTTATGCTGAGGTCTTGCGGACTCTGTGGTGGGCTCGGGCCCATAAGGACGACGAGGTCGAGGCCGTGGTGGGCGACTTCAAAGCCTGCCTGGACCGGGTTCCCTTTCCCGATGGTGCCGAACTGGACATTGGCGACCTCCCTGAGCTCGGCATACCTCTCGACTTTGTGCCCGCACGATTTCAAGTTATCAAAATGGTCGAGGTGCCGGAGCTAAACATTGGCGAGGAGGAGGTCGTTGGCGAGGAAGAGCAGGTCCTCCTCACTGTCGAGTAGTTGCAGGAGGCTTGTGGGGATGCCATGCTGAACTTGGGCGAGTTCGATTCCAGCGGGCTAACTGGTAATATCACTTCAGAGGCCGAACTCGTCATTCCTGCTGCCCAGGTCGCCCCTGCCCCTACTGAGGTCGCTGCTGATGCCCCCGCTGCTCCTGAGACTTAGGTTTTTTCTTGCTTTCTTTGATTAACTCTTTTACTTTCCAACTTGTAGTACGTCGCCGGGCTGTGGAGCTCGCCCAGAAGGAGCTCCATTTTTGTAGCTTTTGCTATCCCGTTTAAGTAGATTTAGCTCGCCGGGCACGTGCAGCTCGCCCAGAAGGAGATTTTTGTAGTTCAAAGATGGCCAGCTGGTCGGCCTTTGTGGCCATCACTGCTACTCATACTTAGGATTTTTTCAAGTATATTTTTTACTTGAAAATCTCTTAAGTATCTTTTGAAAATAAGTCGAACATTTTTTGTCAAACTCTTTCCACTTACGTCTTTGCGCTTTTACGTTATAACTTTTAAAATAGCTCGTTCTTGTTTATTTTTCTGGTACATAATTGTTTGTCTTATTCTACTTTGAGAAGCGAATCATTCGTTTTACGTCACTTACGACTACGAATTGTACCTCTATTTTGAGAGTGCGTATTCTTCGTCTTACGCAACTTAGGGCCGCGAATCGTTCGTCTTAGACCTCTTAGGGTGGCGAACTGCACTTCGATTGATTCACGTTGGGTCATTGGGTTTCATGAACCTTGCCTTAGACGTTTTTTCATCTTTTTCACGAATTTTTCTAACTTATGGCAGTAGGTGCTTAGCAACCCTTTAAGAAGGGTACCTTTGCGACCTTGGGCATTTTGGCCTTTGCCTTCGAGCTATTTAATTACAACGCTTGGGACCTTGGTCCTCGCGCATTGTGGATTTTCGAGTACGTGGGCGAGCTGGGTTTGGCGAGCTCCTCGGAGCAGTGGGCGACCTGGTGCAGCTCGCCTGGTTGGGGAGCTGCGCAGGTCCAAACACTTGGGAATTTTTCTGATTTTTTTTTTTTTACTTTACAAACTTTCTGACTTTTTATAGCAACATAATTTACATCGGTTGCCATTGACATTTCTGATGCAAACCCTCGACTAGTCTATTACAGGATTCTAGTCTATTGGTAGAACTTTTTCAGATGTGCCACGCTCCAGGTGTATGACGAAGCTTTGCCTTCTGCGTCTTCTAGATCATAAGTACCGTTTGGCCAGACTGCGGTGACCCGGAACGGTCCTTCCCAGTTTGAACCGAATACACCTGGTGGGGCCATCAATTTCTTTTTTAACACCAGGTCTCCGACCTTGAATTTTTGGTCCCGGACCTGAGAGTTGTAATACTTTTCAGCTCTACGCTTGTAGGTGGCGTTCTGCATTTCTGACGAAGCTCTGGTCTCTTCAATCAGATCCTTCTCTACTGCCAATGCTTCATCGTTCTTTTCTTCATCATACCCCACCACCTTCCAAGTCTTGTTCTGGACTTCAACCGGGACTACAGCTTCAGTCCCGAAGGCTAGGGCAAACGGGGTCTCCCCAGTGCTGGCCCTATAGGAAGTTCTATAAGACCATAGGATCTCCGGGAGTTCGTCTGCCCAGCTCCCTTTCTTTTCTTCAAGGTGGAGCTTGAATATGTGTTTCAGAATCTTGTTCACCGCCTCGACCTGGCCATTCGACTGGGGATGATATGGAGTTGAGTAGTACTTCTTGATGTTCTATGAAGTGCAGAAGTCCCTCAACTTCTGTCCGTCGAACTGCCTTCCGTTATCAGTGATGACCGACTGCGGCAGCCCAAATCTGCAGATCAGGTTTTTCCAAATGAAGCCGATCATCCTTTCTTGGGTTATAGTTGTGAGAGCTTCGGCCTCAGCCCACTTAGTATAGTAGTCTACTGCTACAACGACAAACTTTACACCGCCTCTACCAGGTGGAAATGGGCCGATCAAGTCGATTCCCCATTCGCGAAAGGACATGGGCTGAACACCGACTTCAGCTGGTTGGCTGGGGAGTGGATGTTGGGTGCGAAGAGTTGGCACTTTCGGCACCTTCGAGCGAAGCTGATGGCATCTTTGCGAAGAGTGGGCCAGTAGTAGCCCTGCCTGATCGTCTTGTATGCCAATGCTTGCCCCCCAGCGTGACTCCCACAAATCCCTTCGTGAATTTCTTCTAATACTTCGGACCCCTGCTTCCTAGTTAGGCATTTGAGTAGGGATAGAGAGAATCCACGTTTGTAGAGTTGGCCATCCAGCAGCGTATATCTGGCAGCTTGCTTTGCTAGTCGCCTAGCTTCCCAGGTATCTGCGGGGGTTGTTCCGTCTGTCAAATATTTTTGGATTGGAGTGCACCAATCTTCACTATTCTCCTACCCCCCACTCGAGGTTTGATTTATCTTGTAATCGGACGTCGAGGGGTTTTTCAGCGTGGTGATCACAACCTTTGTGAATTCGGCTTCGCCGTTGCTAGTAGCTAGCCGGGCTAGAGCATCTGCTTGTGTGTTTTCTAGTCGCGGTATCTGATTGATGTAAACCTGTGTAAACATCAAGATCAGATGTGCGGTAATCTTCTGGTAGGTCATCATCTACTGGTCTTTTGCCTCATATTCCCCCCGGACTTGGGATATTATTAGCTGGGAATCTCCGAAAACTTGAAGATTGGTTGCCCCCACAGCTAATGATAGCCTAAGTCCCGCTATCAATGCTTCATATTCCTCCTCGTTGTTGGTTGCTCGAAAGTCGAACCGAATTGCGGAGGTGAAGACTTGTCTGTCTGGGCTGATCAGGACTACGCCGGCGCCTGCTGCTACACTGGTTGATGATCCGTCCACGTAGAGATGCCACGGAGCTATACGCCCCCTCATCGGATCTTGTGGGAATGTTAGCTCGACAATGAAGTCGGCAAATGCTTGTCCCTTGATCGCTGTTCGGGGTGCGTAGGTTATACCGTATTGGCTGATCTCTAGTGACCATTTCAGCAGACATTCGGTGGTGTCTGGACGCTTTAGTATTTGGCGTAGTGGGAACGTTGTCAGCACCTCTACCGGGTGGTCAAAGAAGTAGGGCCTCAATTTTCTAACACTCATCACCAGTGCATAAGCCAGCTTCTCTGTTGCGGTGTATCGCAACTCAGCTTTGTGTAGGACCTGGTTCACGTAGTACACTGGTAGGTGTGTTTTCGCCTCTTCTCGAACCAGGACGGAGCTGATGGCCACCTCTGATGCGTCTAGGTATAGATACAGCTTCTCTCCAGGTATCGGCTTTGACAGGACCTGTGTATCCGCCAGGTATGTTTTGATGTCTTCGAAGGCTCGTTGGCATTCACTTGTCCAGACGAAGTGGTTTTTGAGGTGGATTTTGTTGGCTTTGGCCGCCTCTTTGTACCTCCGTGTGTTTGCCTTAATTGCCTCGAAGAACGGACGATTTCGGTCGCCGGACCTGGAGATGAATCTGTTCAGGGCTGCCATGCATCCAGTCAGCCTTTGAATTTTTTGGACGGAATCGGGTTTACCCATCTCGATTATGCATTGAACTTGTGTTGGGTTGACCTCAATTCCACGCTGGCTAACTAGGTGCCCCAGGAACTTTCCGGAGTGTACGCCGAAGCTGGTCTTTTTGGGGTTTAACTTCATGTTGTAGTGGCGCAGTATGTCGAAGGTCTGTTTTAGGTGGTCCAGGTGGTCCTCCTTTCTCAGACTCTTGACAACTATGTCATCTACGTACACCTCCATGGATTCGCCAATGTGTTGGTCAAATATTTTGTTCACCAATCTTTGGTAGGTGGCTCTGGCGTTGATGAGTCCGAACGATATCCTTTCCCAGCAATACATGTTCTTGTTGGTGTAGAACGCCGTGTGTTCCTGGTCATCTGGGTGTAGAGCTATCTAGTGATAGCCCGCAAAAGCATCCATGAATGTCATCATCTCATGGCCTGCGGTGCTATCCACCAGCTGGTCGATGTGAGGCAGTGGGAAGTTGTCTTTCGGGCATGCTTTGTTCAGGTCCGTGAAGTCAATGCAGAGTCTCCACGTCCCATTATGTTTCTTCACCAGGACGGGGTTTGCGACCCACTGCGGACACAAAGCTTCCTTGATGAGCTTGTTGTCTAACAACTTCTCCACCTCAACAGTTAGAGCTGCGTACTTGTCTGGTCCATACTTCCTCCGCTTTTGGCGTACAGGCCTCCTCGTAGGATCTATGTTAAGTCTGTGGCAAGCATGTTCCAACGGGATCCCCGTCATGTCTTCGTGGGACCAGGCAAACACGTCCAGGTTGGTCATTAAGAACAGCTCTATCCTCGACCGGTACGGTTCAGGTAACTCAGAACCGATAAAAAGTTCTAAGTCCCTTTCCGGGTCCACCGGGAGTGCCGTCAATTCTTCCATGGGGGTGGCTTTTCTCTTTTGACTTTTCCACCTCGGGTCGCTGATAAACTCGTCCCACTCCTCTTGTAACATTTGCGCAGGCTCGTGACCTATGCGCAGTTCGAGGTCATCGGGTTGGCTTTCAGCTTGGGCGGGTTTATCAGCTGCGAGCGCCTTCGGCGGTTTGTTAACTTGGGATGGTGCGGTAACTTGGGGAGTTGGGTCGACGTCCATTGGTGTTGGTTCTTGACCTCCCGCAGGTCCCCCATCTTGGGCTTCATCAACCACCTCCATGGGAGCAGGTTGCTGCTCCTGCGCAGGTACTGATCCCTGCGCAGGTCTCAACACTTGGGTTTCATCCAAGCTCTCCATTGGTGTCGGTTGTGTGTCTTGCACAGGTCCAGTGTCTTGGTTGATTTCTGACAAATCGCCTACCTCCATCATCTCAGTTTCGACCGAGATGACGTCTAGGATGTTTGGCTCGTCTATAGGAATCTGTACGTCCTCTTCGAGGATGTGGACCTGTGTAACAGACTTCTTGACCCGACCGTCTTTGATTTGGAGTAAACACTCTCGGGCCTTTTTCTGGTCACCTTTTATAGTTTCGGCACCTTTTGGAGTTGAGAATTTTAAACAGTATTAGTAGGTCGAACACGCCACTTTGAATTCATTAATAAACGGATGGCCAAGGAACCCGTTGTAGGAGGGCTGCTGGTCGACAACTAGGAAATCTATGAGCCTAGTCAGTCTCCTTTCGGGGTCCTCAGCCGATACAAGTTGGACGCTCAACCTAACACTGCCTAGGGGGACGGTTACAGCTTCTCCGAACCCCACTATCCTAGCATTGCTAGGCTCCAAATACGACTCAAAATCATCTAAGACATCTAAGGTGGATTTGAAGAGAATGTTGGTGAATGCGCCGGTGTCCACAAGTAGCCTGTGAACTCGGACGTTCATGATGTTGGCGGTTATCACCAACGAGTCATTGTGGGGCATCAGTACCCCCTCCAGGTCCGCTGAGGAAAATGTCAGCCCATCAGTAAGCCGCGAGACGGACCTGGGGCCGGAGCTGCCCTCCTGGACTTGGTTTATGGCCTGGATTTCAGCCTTTCCCTTTCTTTTGGACATGGAGGATCCCCCGTCCTGGAGACCTCCGGCAGCTCCGATCTCCTCCTAGAGAACTAAGAGTTCCCTGGTGGGCTCCATGTTTTGCTGAGGTTGGGGAGGTGCCCTCCGCCTGTTATGGGGACCAGGTTGGTCCGCTTCCTCCACCTCATCATCGGAGGTAGCCCTCCTCTCGAACCTTGGCCTCTTAGCTGGGGCTTTCTTCACGAACTCGGTCAGCTTCCCGTCCTCATAAAATTTCCAGAGTTGCTTAAGGAGGTCTCGGCATTCGCTGGTGAAGTGGCCGATGGCCTGATGGTAGGCACAGAATTTGTTGGGGTTGAGCTTCGTGCGGTCCTGGCGGATCCGCCTTGGCTCCTCCAGCATGGCCTTGCCTTTGACGGCAGTGAAGACGTGGTCAACGGAGACAGTGAGGACCTGATTGAGCTTTTCTTTGAGCTCGTCTCCCTCGCCAAAGGCCTTTAAGTTCCGGGGAGCTTTGTAGGTGCCCCCGGACTTCTTCCCGTAGGGCTTCCTTTCTTCGTGGGTACTAACTTCTTTGAGCAGTTCTTCCTGCATGGCCGCGAACACCGCCGCCTTATAATGGAATTCGCTGTAAGTGTTGGGACATGCGAGGTGCATCTCCTTCCAGAGGTCGGTGCCCCTCTTGAGTCCGGCCATCGCTGAGACAACCTTGGTGTCCTCGCTCACCGGCTCGTCTTCTAGCAGGATTTTATCGAACCTTTCCAGGTACTGCTGGTCGGTCTTGCTCTCGCCTTGATGGATGTTGGCGAGTCGGTGCTTCTGGGTAAGGTAGGATCTGAACCCAGAGAAGTGGGTCAGGAACTCCCGCTAGAGTTGGCCAAATGAGCAGATTGACCCCGGGGCGAGTGAAGAGAACCAGCGGTGAGCTCGATCCCCTAGGGTCAGCGGGAAGTTCCGGCACTGGGTGGAGTCGGTGGCGCCAACCGAAATCATGAAGTCCGCGTACTTGGCCAGGTGGACTTTCGGGTCAGATTCGCCCTCGTTCGCGGACATCACCGGGAACTGGATTTTCTTCTGGACGAGTGCGCGGAGGATGACAGGTGCCAATGGAGATGTGGGGAGAGTCATGGAGTCAGGTCCGCCAGACTTGGCTGCTACTTGAGCTTGTAGCATTTCGACGGCCTTTTTCAGTGAGGCCAGCTCGTCATCACGGGTCACCTCCGGGGGAGGTTGCTCAAAGGTCGTGCATCTCGCGGACACACGTCCCCGAGGTGCCTCACTCTGGGGTGACCTCTCAGCGGCGGGCTGGAATTGACGTCCGCCATGGGGGCCTAGCCGGTCAGTGGCGGGCATCCTCAACCTTTCGTGGATGGACTTGCGCGGTTGCTGGTCGGAGTCCCCGTGGGACGCAGCTGGGGCCGCCGTTCGCTTATTTTCCCCGTATCTCGGGCCCAGGCGGCCTTGGAGGACTTCCCTCCTCTGTGATTGGTGGGTGCCAGATGCCCCGATGTAAGCCGACTCCCTTCCGGTGGAAGGAGCAGGATCCTCCTCCACCATCTTGGCCTTGCCGGTCCTCTCCCTGCGCTGGCGAGCTTGTGCCGAGCTCGCCTCCTGCTCGGTGGGGAGTATACTGTAGTCTCCCGGGTCTGGAAGCCCTGGGTGGGCCTGGTCTGCTCCCGGGCTTCAGCAGTAGGAGCTCACCACCAGGGCGAGCTCGTCCTGCTGCCTCTGCTGCAATCTTTGCAAGGTCGTGATGGTGCGTTGGAGCTCATCGGGGTCGTTGGCCAGGTCCCTCAGGGCGGGGGCCAAGTCCTCCTGGGTCACCACAACTCGCGGAGGTCGCGGAGCTGCGGTGCTCTTCTGGGAAGGTGGTTGCGAGGTCTCCACCACCTGGCGTGAGGTCTCCACCTTGGCCTGGTTTTGGTCACCTCCTTTGGACTTTCCCGCAGCTGCGGAGGTCTGTCCTTTGGTGGCTCGAGTGTTAGCCATTTTCAGATTTTGGAGGGGGTAGCTCGCTGCAGGTCGCCGAGGTGGAGGGAGTTCGCTGGGGTGGAGGTCGTCCAGCTTGGGTGGAGCTGCGTAAGTTTTCGTCTAGCCTCGCGTGTGACGAATTATCCGGGGTCCGGTTTATTCGTGTACATGCGTGCATTTGAAAGCTTTTTCCGGACAAAATTTGTAAATTCGACAATATAAATTGTTGATAGAATTTCTTAATCGTTGTTTGTTATGTGGCTTTATATCGGATTAATTCTACCAAACAATAATCATGATCTATGTTCTTATAGAGAGAGAAATAGAGAGAGTTTAGAGAGAGCAAAATATAATGTAGGAATTGTATTAATTATGGGAATTTCCCTTGAATAGTACTTTATTTATAGGTGTGTGAGTGTGAGACGGTACCTTACAAGCCTATATGGCTTCCGGTGTTGACGAGGGTCCGTGACCCTCGTCCTGGTCCCCTACACTGCTCCCTATGTTGTGCCTCGTCCTACTACTATGCCTTAGACTAGATGGGCCTCGTTAAAAACCTCGCCGTAAACCACCCTTGTGGACAAACCGGACGGAGGGAAAAAGAGTGCACCATTGGGATCCTATAGGCTAACAGGCGAGCTCATGGGCGAGCTCGAATGTAGGCTCCAGTGGTTCAGGCAAGCTCCAGTGCCTTGCGTGGCTTACGGGCGCCGTATGATGATGGACCTCGGTGAGGTCCTCATGGGGATAAAGGGCGAGCTCTGGGGCGAACTACACCGGTGAGCTGCCCCCCAAATGGGCGAGCTCCATACCTCCGCGGATCCAGGTGAGCCCTGGCGACTTGCCAAATCTTGGTGATTATCCACATACTGGCAATGTTAGTTCGCCAGGTCAACATGATAGTGGATGCTATAAAAAATGGATTGCGTGATGCTAATGAGTCAATTAGCAAATTAAATGTAGAGAGAGTCATCCTTCCTCGTCTCAATGCTAAAATTAAGTTTTCTAAAACATATAATAATTATCTGAGTCGAATGAAGTGGTTTAAGAAACAATATAATAATATGTCAACACTTGTGCGCAATAACTCTGGCTTTGGGTGGGATCCAATTTCAAAGGCCGTCACCGCTACTGATGAAATATGGAAAGAGTACTTAAAGGTGAGATTACTTCATAATCTTTTCAATATATTAATAATTTAAAATTTTATTGCACCATATTATTTTTAATATATTAATAATATAATTATTTTTTTGCTAGTCTCACCCAAGTCACAAAAAATCTTCGAGGAAATAGTATGGTTGATTATGAGGATTTGAAGATTATTTTCGGGGGTGGAACTGCTAGTGGGTACAATTCCATATCAGTAGACCCTGATTATACTGATGCTACAACATTTGGGGAAGAAAATATCGATATTGGGATAGAAAATTTTTCATATGATCTAAACAATGATGCATTCATACCACCAGATCACTATGAACCACATTTTCTGTCTCTATCACCTCGCCCAAATATTTCACCACCTCAACCCCCTTTAGGCTCGGAGTTTCCCACAAAAAACCTAATTAATCGTAAGCGGAGTAGGCCTGAGGAATTTGGGAGTTCTAGCTCAGTTGGGAATAATAACAAAGTTCTAGAAAATATGTCTATTGGCATTGAGACTATAGCTGTCAATTTTGAAAAAAATGTCTAACTTGATGGAGAAAAGAGAAAGAGACAAAGAGGCAAGGGAAAATATTTGGAATGCTATAAAAGAGGTCCCAAATTTGGATAACCGAACTCGCTACATGGCGGTTGATTTTCTTGATACTAATGTAAAGAAAGACCTTTTCTTGAAGATGTCAATAGAGGAGCGTTCAGATTGGATAAATTATAAGTTAGGATGAACAATATCGTTTTGTTATTATTTTGGGTATTTTAATTGCACTTGATTGAAATGCTTGCTTTATATTTTGGTTGTGTATGAACACATTTTGGATTAATGGACCTATATTATTTTGGTGTTATTTTAGTGTACTTTGTTGAATTTTTTTTAGCACGTGTTATTTTCATTATTCTATCATTATTTTTAATTATATTTTATTTATATAGGAACAATATTATATTCGAGTATGTATGAAGGTAGTGACATAGATGAAGAAGAACTGAATGACGAAGAGAAAGATGACGAAGAATTTTATGAAGCCATGTATGCATGTGTAATGGCAATTCATGCTTGTGTTGGATCATTCTTACAAATTGTTGGCCAGAATACTCGATATTGTGTAATTCGTAACACATTTGGCAGATCACAATTTACTGCAAGTGAAAATTTTCACAAGATTTTGAAGGCTTTGAACATGATAGCACCTACTTTGATGGCTAAACCAGAGTCAAGTGTACCTGCTAAAATAAGAGAAAGCACAAGGTTCTTCCCTTTCTTCAAGGCATGTGATAATTATCTAACAATAAAAATTATAAATTAAAATGACACAACTATATTTATATTTTTCATACAAAAAAATTATGTATGTGCTAAATTTTAGGAATGCATTGAAGCTATTGACGGGGACACATATTCCAGCAATGGTTAGGGGGCGAGATGTAAGCAGTTATCGTAATCGTCATGGAAAAATATCACAAAATATTTTAGCTGCTTGCAATTTTGATTTAGTGTTCATGTACGTTCTAAGTGGGTGGGAGGGCTCGGCTCATGATTCCAAACTACTAAATGATGCTATAACAAGGAGGAATGGACTTAAAGTGGCACAATGTAAATAATTATTTTTATATTATTATTATTATTATTGTTGTTGTTGTTGTTATTATAATACTAATATTATATATTACATAGATAACTAGGTAAATATTTTTTGGTGAATTGTGGATTTCCTAACCGACGTCAGTTTTTAGCTCCATTTCGAGGCGTAAGATATCATCTACAAGATTTTGCAGGTCAAGGTAATGACCCTGAAAATGAGAAAGAATTGTTCAATCTTCGTCATGCGTCTTTAAGGAATGTGATCGAGAGAATAATTGGTATTTTTAAATCAAGATTCACAATTTTTAAGTTAGCACCTCCATTTTTATTTAAGACACAAGCAGAACTTGTATTAGCATGTGCAACTCTACATAACTTTCTTAGCACAGAATGTCGTTCTGATGAATTTCCAATTGAATCGGTGGACGAACCTTCATCTTCAACATTACCAGTTAATGAAGACCGTGATTTTGAGCCTATCAATCAAACTCAAGAGCAAGAACGACAAGACGCTAGTGCTTGGAGGACTAGTATAGCTATGAATATGTGGAGTAATGCTATTTAGGAGGACATGATATTATTATTATTTTTTTGTCTTTAACTTTTTTTTTTTGTCTTTAACTTTCTTTTTTTTTTTATTTGAAGGTATGAAATTTTTTTGATTTTTTATTGTATGTCACAAATCCATGAAATTCTGCAAAGTCTACAAAGTCCTATAGAATTCATTAAAATCCTGATTTTAAAAGTCTTACAAAATCCTGCAAAATCTTAAAAGTCACCAAAATCCTACAAAATCTTTAAAATCTGCATGATTTTTTTCAGCTAAAAAGTCTTTTAAAATCCTAATCCAATACACCCCCTTAATACACAAGACAAATTTTTTTTATTTTTATAATTTTTTTGCTTTTCTTAAAATATGACTTGAATAAGATTTTAAATTTACGAGTTCATTATATCAATGATGAGAGGTTGTTTCGTATATGAGAGTATCTCATATAAATTTTTATGTAATGTGTTTCATGAGATCAAATTGAATTTAATTTAACCATATTAATTATAGGATATATATTAACATGAGATGATGCCCATTTTAAATTCAGGCTTCATCTAATAAATCTAAATTATTAGAAATTTTAATAAATAAATTCCACATTTTTTTAATAAATTTATATTTTTAGATAAGATAAAAATATTTTATTGTATCTGAGCAAAAATTTTTATTCAAATTTTGCTGATAGCAAGTCCTTCCATTTAAATATACAGTACTGGTTTAAGCTTCCTTAATCCAGTCCATGTATGATTGGTTGACCTCATTTCCCTGTATGCTCACTGAATTTCCTCAATCCATCCCATAATGAAGTTGACGTGATCAACCAACGACTGAGATTGGAAATTAATTAATTAAATGTATTCATTTTAAATATATTTACGAATTCAAATTTATAATTGTTATAAAATTCTTTCCTGGAAAAATTTCACCTACCATTTTCTTATACGAAGATTCTTATCACGTTATTTTTTGACATGTTTAGGATGTGAATTGAATAATTATTTCAGGTAAGAGAATGTCACATAATAATCGAGTTGAAGTGATGCACAAAACATGCTCAATTTTAACATGATAAATTTAATGTATTTCCCAAATTAATTCCAACCTATTTTTCTTGAGCCGGGAATCGGCCATAAAACCGGTTCGATTATCCCCTAAAAATCGTTTTTACAGTTCAACAGGAAAAATCGATCAAACCCTGAAAAAATCGGTTCAACAGGTCTGTCTTCATATTTTATTAAATTAAATCGTGAGACATGTCTCAACCCCAAAATTTATTTTTCATAGTAATATTTTAATTTAATACTTTACCTGAGCTATAAAACATGTCATGGATTATAATCTAATATTATAACTTGAGTTATTTTGATTTTTATGATTTTATTGTGTTAATTTTATAATGTAACTTATAATTTATTAAAATTTTATATGAAAATATTTAATTTATTTTATTTTTTAATATAACATGTATAATATTTAGAAGAATTGATTGAAATAATTTTAACGGATCAACGCCGCCAACCAATATTTTGTTCGGTTTGATCACCGGCCAATTATGAAACACTGCCAAGTCAAGTCAACTCAACTCAACTCAATTACGTACACCTCTAAATCTAATCTATTCTTCCTCATCGGTTTTAGATCGGTGTGCGCGTAATGCAATTTATTTTGAGTCAATAATTGTAGCACCAATTATTAAACTAAATGCTATAATATCAGTTACTAGAAGTACAGTGGAGTAGAGACAGATGTGTGATATTTAATGACTTATAAATATCTAAGTAGTTGAGGTGACTTACGGCCCAAAATGAAAGTGCCCAAAGTGCTATTAATTTTCTATAAATGCTAAATGATTGTCCTACCGATGGGTGATATCACTCAATCTTATCAGTGTCACTATCACTATTTTGTCCGAATCAGTACTAGATAGAGTGCAAAGAATATGCACATATTAAAAAAATTAAGGGCCCTTTGTTATTATAAGAAGGAATAAAAATATATATGAATGGAAAGAGTATGTAATGAAAGTTATAGTTCTTATGTAGTTTAAATATGATTGATTCTTAAAAATTTTGGAATCAAAGTCATTATACAGTCAATCCAAACACACACTGTGATTTTGATTACCATTACTCACCTTCAAAAGTCTTCAACCAAACACCTCCTAAGAAAAAATTACAAAGTGATTCGTAAAATTGACATTAATTACAAATTGATTCTGTGCAGAAAAAAAAGTATTTTTGTGCAGAAAAAAAATATTTCTATACAAATATTATAAATTAATTTATAAATGTAAATTTTTTTTTTGAACCAATACGTATCTCACTCTAAAATTAATAATTAACATAAACACTTAAACGTGATTTTAGTTGTCCAGACTCCTAGGGAGACCTGAGGAAGAAAACAACTAAATGCATTTTTGTGATAGGAAACCTCCTTGGCTAAAATGATAGTTTATAAGATGAAATTTTGAATTAAATTGTAGCAAAAATGTTTGACTTATAAGATTTTGATAATTTATAATAATTATTTTTAAATTTTTTATTTTAATTTAAAAGATTTTTTTCAGGCTAGGATAGAGATGGGCGAGAGAGGGGTGACAGGGGTTTGGGAGGGAGTCGTTTGGATAATAGGGATAAGTGGTGAGAACAGCTGATGTATTGTTTTTAAAAAAATATAATTTTAGTTAAATGTTCTCAAAATCTAAGGAAATAAATGTTGTGTTTTCTTTCTTGTTACCCTTATAATTAAGATGAAGTATTATATGAAAAATAAGCACAATAAATATTATGGTGAATAATAATTTGATAATTATTTTGAAATTTAATTATTATATATATAAATAATATAAAATACTGCTTATTAACTAATACCATAATGTATATAAATTAACATCACTATTTATATGAATTAACACAGTAGATATCATGTATATAACAGTAAATAAACTAATATAATACGGTATATATAAACTAATATCACACAACATATAAACTAATATCATTCGCCGAATTGTGTGTCACTGCATTAATTGAAATATTTTTTGCACAAAAATTATATTTATACCATTGACTTATTAAAATAAATATATATTAATTAAAAAACTTTTATAATTTATCAAGCGCCAATAACAAATAAAATTATATTTCCACTCGGAATAAATTATTTCAAACTAAGAAAAAAAAAAGGTCATTAATTGAACTTCAAAAGCATTGTCTCGCATACTTAAAATGATAATTAGTTTTGATCTCCTCCAATGGATCTATTACAAGTCTTCACTATATATATATATATATATATATATACAGAAGATTTTGCACCCAAACAAGGTTACGTGAAATTTCAAAATTGAGATTAACCTAGATTCAAGCGCTCAAATCATTCAAGCATTCAACACTCTGCAATTTAAATTTCTCTAGTGTTGAGAAGAATCTTCTCTATATTTAGCTTAGAGTGATAACCCATCATTAGCATAGATTTGTTTGAAAGGGTTATCACACCTTAGTTGGAAAATTGAAAGTTAAACCACTCAAGTTTGTGAATTGGTGAAGTGGGAAGGACTTAGAATTGTAAAACCATCCAAGGGTTGAATTACTTAGAGAGGAAGGGGTCTGCTCGTGCACCTTGGCACGTATAAAAAGTAAAAACAAGAACCAATCGTAAGAGTGGAATGCTCCTGTTAAATCAAGTCGTGGACGTAGGAGCTTGAGTCTCTGAACCACGTAAAAATTCTTATGTGCTGATTTATTTGCTTTGCATTTATTAACAGCCATATTCATTAGATTAGAAAATCATTCAACATTGATTTGAAACTCAGGAAGATCAATCTTCTTGAACCTGAAAACTGAGCACAGTCCCTTAACTACTCTTTCAGTAACTAAGCTAAAAATACTTTCAGAAACACTTAAAACTAGTATAATCTAGGGCTCACACTTCCGCATCTAAAAGCTTGTTTATATAGTTATCCAACTGACGAGCTTCTCAGCAGTAAGTAGGTGGGTTATCTTTATTGAGTTCACTCCGAGCATATTTCAGGATTCAGCGTATCTGGTTCCTGAGTCTTTCAGTCTTAAGAACTAAGTCTCAGTGAGCACTCTTAGTTTATAACTGACTAAATTCGAATGAGTATTTCCTGAAAAAGAAATTCTGAATGAAATTACAATATTTTCCTTTTCTTTTTTGTTTATTTTAATCATGATTTTGCAAGTTAATATTTTTTTCACCTGGATTTATCTACTGCAATAACACCACATTTTTTTAGAAAAAGATAAAAAATTGTATGAACTCGAGTTCACGATGAATTCGGCTTGTTAATTATCACTACTATGTGTTTATTAGTGTGAAGATTGCTCGAAATTATTGTATTTAATTGCCTATTTTGAGTGGATTTCTAGCAATTGTTTATACTAAATGTGATTAATTGAGCTTATTTGCAATAATAATTATTTGTGTTGATATTATTATAGAACAGTTGAATTGGGCCCATGAATTACATTATTGAATGATTAATTTGGTTGATCTTGTGTTGTATTGAAGAAAGCCCATGAGTAGGCCCATTAACCTTATTCTAACTATTAAATCTTGTTAATTGATTTGGTTGCTAGTGTTGTGCTTATAAGCTGTATTCACAAAGGAGTTGAATGGGTCCACTACACAACATTTGACCAAATTTGAAGCCAGAGAGAGACGTAGGGATGACAAATGGAGCGGGTCGGGGCGGATACTAGAAGATCTAAATCTGCTCCACTCTATATGCGGGTCAGGTCGGATCGATCCATTACGGATCACGGGGCGGGACTGATCGATTTATTTTAAATTAAAATTTTATAATATATAATATATTCTTACATATTTAAAGTAAATTTAAGGTCTTAATTAAAAAAAAATTATGATATTAAAAATATAATATACGAATTTATTTTTATCTTTAAATATGTTGATATCAATTAAAATTTATAGTTAAAACATCATAATATATTTCATATCATGTTTTATTAGTATATATTGATCTAAAATATATTTGTTAAATTAATTTATACTAATAAATAATAATATTTTTGTAATAAATATCATATATATTCAATTTTTAATAATATAAACGGGTCAAAATAGAGCAGGGCAGGACGATAATGATATTCATACCCGCTCCGTCCCGCTGCGAATCGCGGGGCGGAGCGATTCATACTGTGCGGGTTCAGACCGGGGCAGGTCGGGCCAGACCAAATTGCCAGAGAGACGTGTCCACTTGTGGAACCACACCAATTCATTTTCTAACTACCAACAACCATTAATCTACTGAAAGCCTTCACAGCAACCCACTGTCTCCTCTGTTTGAAGACCCACTTCGCTGAAGTGCAGCACGCCCACGCCGCCCATGTTTTCGCCGAGGAAGAAGAAGACCACCGCCTGCAAATTCCCAGCCGCTCGCCGTCGCACCGGAGAAGAAGAAGCAGCGCAACCACCACTCCCCTGTTTGTTCGAAACTCAGCAGCCAAATTCGTCGCTCCACCGACGCACAACTGCCGGCGATGGAATTCATGGTTACAAAACCTTTATTTGTTGTTCCCTGTTCCTGGAAGCAGCCTCTGTTAATCGAAATTCATCCGCCGTAGTGTATTGACCCATCAACTACCACAGTCACTCGCATCTCCATCATCGGAAACGCAACAAGCTCGCCGGAAATGGATCGAAGACGCCTCTGTTACAAAGTCGAAGCCCCTGCCCATCTCAAACTCCGACAACCGTCGACGAAGCCATTTCTCGACTCAATGGAATTCGCCCAGAAATTCACTTTGCCAGAATTGTTGAAGAAGTTGAGCCACCGGAAAAAGGCCTTCATTCATCCTGAAGAAATCGTGAAATCATTCGAAGAAGTGTTAGCTGCGAAGGTAAAATCGTTTTACTTTTACTTTTTGCAAGACCCGTGCGACATGTTTGCCTTGACCCGTGTCGCCTCTGTGAAGGGATCGTGTGAGGGGTTTCGAAGTAATTTTCACGCCTGGCAATTAATTCGCACGATCGTGTCAACTCTGTGAAAAGGCTGTATGTATGGATCCTTCGAAGTAATTCACACCGTCAACACCAAAAATCACACGGCCATGTGTTATTCTGAAGAGACCGTGCCAAAGTAAAAATTTCTGAAAAATAATTTGGGCTTTGAGGCCTATTCCTTGCCAGCCCATGCCAATTTATTTTTAAGAGCCCATGATACAATAGCAGAGGATAAAAGGACACGGATGACGAGGGAAGAGAGGAGATTAACCAACACTTACAACACACACATCACACACAACAATTTTCCTAGTTTCTTGGAGAGCAAATTTCAGCATCCATTTCACACACACTTTCACATAGTTTTAGGTATTTTTAATTTATTTTTGCAAGATATTAAAGATTTTGATCTATTTCAAGTTATAATCACATTTGCTAGGTGAATTCTACTCTTTACTTTATTTATTTAGTTGATATTTTAAATGTTTATGAATTTTTGCATTATCATTGTTATGAGTTTTATTAATATTATTATGGGCTAATTTTATTTGTGCTTTGGTGATTTTGAAACCATGTGATTATTAAGTAAGTGTTGTTTATGATTTTATTTGTGTATCTCTTGGATATTTTTTATACTTATGGGTTTTATTGAGTTGTAATTAATTTTCTTGTTTAATGTATGTGTGAATTTATGCTTGCAATATTACTAGTGTTGAGTGGGCTAAATGTGTGCATATTTGCGGTTTGAAAATTAATCATATGCTTTAATTGTACCTCTTATGCATTCGAGAGAAGGTAAGTGGTAGTAGAACCCCCATAATTAGACACTTGAGCTCGAATTTAGGGAGGGAAAAGTGAGGGAATTAGAAGATTAGCCTTACTACCAGGTTTGGGAACACCTCATTGAGAGACCATATTAACCGAAGGGGAACAATTTTTCTTCTTAGCATTTATTCAACCGAATGAATCTTGAGTAGATTGCCCCTAGACATCCAAGTATAAACATAAATAGATCGTAAATGGCACCCTTAGTATCATTAGGTGGACAATTCCCTAACACATCTTCTCTCACTTGAATTTCTTAATTTATACACCCCCTGTCCCAACTCTTTCTTCCTGTTTTTTTATTTCGGGACGTCCCAACTCTTACTTTACACCTTAAAAAGGAAATAATTTACACTCACAAAAGTCAATAAAGTATACTTTTTATATTTTATTATTTAACTTCACACTCACATACTCCAATCTTTCCTTAATATGTGTGCCTTAGTCTTTTTGAAGAAAGATCTGGGACGGAGGTAGTAGTTCTTAGTTTTAATTGTTAATTTTTTTTGTTGGTTTTTGTTGCTTAGTTAAAAATCCAAAAAAGAATAGAAACCCTTGCTAGTGACTATATAAGCATGACAACACATAGGATTAGGGTCACATTGCACTAACATCTCATGTGGACGATACTACTTGGTTGTTTACTACCTTTGATACTACTACAATCCCTTACACTTGAGAATGGATTAGTTAGTTGATTTTTTACGAGAAAATATGAACAAGTTATGTGTATACACTATCATTGTTTTGTATATTTAGTATCACTGTTTGCATATACACTATCACTGTTAAAAAATCAAGTATATTTTTTTTATAACAGTGATAGTATATATAAAAAACAGTGATAGCGATTATACATAACAATTATACAAGTTCATATGAATCCGGGTTCACAAGGGACCTACTTTTAAGAAAAAGTCTTGTAAGTTTAAAGAACTATGCAAGTATAGAATATTCTACCTTAGAATTTTTAAAAAATAATTTTTTAAAAATCCATGCACTCAAAACACGCTGAATCTTGAATGAGATCGATACATATATTTCATTTCCGCCAACAGTTTCAAGCTAATGGCTCCTAAAGCAAACCAAGTAATATTATGTCACAAATTTAAAATTTGCTCTCAATTTGTGTTACTATATGGACAAATGCATGTTATTAAAATATGTGTTACTATCTACACTGAATAGTGTTATTTTACATATATTCATTTATTGTATAAAATAAATAATTTTTCATAGAATATAAGAGAAATGTGTATTACTATAAGAAAAAATATTAGTTTTTTTTATAAATATTTGTTTATTTTTATAGAAATAAATTATTTTTTTATATAATAACTCATATAAAATAGTAAAAATGTGTTGTTACATGAATCAATATACCTAGATTTAAAGGGATGGCCATTAAATTAAAAAATACATATTTATTCTTATAAAAATACATTTTATTCTTATAGTAACACACATTTGATCATATAGTAACACACATTTGTCCATATAGTAACACAAATTGGAGAACAAATGTGTATTAATATTATAGCAAAATTATGTTACTATCGTATAAAATATTGTTCTTTTTACATATATTCATTTATTTTTATAGAATAAATATTTTTTATATAATATAAAGAGTAAAATGTGCGTAACTATAAGAATAAATATTAGTATTTTACAAATATTTATTTATTTGTATATAAATAATTATTTTTCATACAATAATATATTAAAATTGTAAAAAGTGTGTTACTAAATGAAAGAATATACCTATAATTTAAAGAGATGATGAATAGATTAAGAAACACATATTTATTCTTATAAAAATATATTGTTTTTACAGTAACACACATTCGCCCATAGTAACACAAATTACTGAGTAAATATATGTTACTATTAGAGAAAATGTGTGTTACTGTAAGATCAAATGTGTTACTGTATGTACAAATATTTATTTGTCCCTAAAAAATAACTACCTCCGTCCCACAAAAGTTTGCATACTTTCGTTTTTAGTTTGTTCCACAAAAGTTTGCATACTCCCAAAATGGAAATATTCATTTAAATCTCCACCTTTAAAATTTTTACCTCACAATCTCCACCATACACATTCTACTCATTACACTTTTTATTAAAACATGTGCCCAGAAAAGTACCGCAAACTTTCCTGGGACGGAGGTAGTATATATTATACTTATAGTAATACATGTAAGGTATTAAAAGAGGTATTAGTATATTAACAACATATTATCAACATAAATCAATAAAAAAGAATAAAAAATAAATATAAAAATATGTTTATGCACTTGTAAAATACATATTCTCTTTATAGTTACTTGAAAAGAATAAAATATTTTTTTAAGAAGGAAAATTGGTTGCTGAGTACACACTTTTACCAATTTTTGTTGCCAAGTCACAACCCATTTTTTATTTACACATAGCCCAAAAACCTACATTTCTACAGGCTAACCACCCTACCCCACACACCTCCCCACCCTACACACCACATGCCCCCCCCCCCCATGTATACCACCTGCACACTCAACTCCACCACATGGAAAAAAGAACACTACCCCACAATTTTTATTTTACATTAATTATCAAATCATCTTAATTTTTTTTTTCAAATTTTAAAATATTACACACATGCCTCATGCATTATTTTTGGAATAAAGAGCTTCAATTTTTATATTTATATTATTTTTCTTTTAGTTATAAAAAAAATGAAATATTCACAAGTTCAAAAAAAAAGTAAAAGTTCAAAGTACGTTACTATAGTTCAATTCTATTTTCTGTAAAAGTTCGATTATAAATTTATTACAACAATTCTTCTTTCTCTCTCTCTCTCTCTATCCTCTCTTATTTACTCACTCTCTCTCCCTTGTCAATCAAATCTGTCATCAATCAATTCAACCATCATAATTATTTTTACTTTTTTTTTCTTATATTATATACACTTTTTTATTATTTATAATTTTAATTTTAAAATACTATTCTTTATGAATTTATTTGAATTCATTTTTCCTCCTTTTATAATATTTTTTATTTTAAATATACTTAATGTTATACTAATTTTTTTTATGAATTCAAATGTTAATTATTTTTTAATTTAGATTTTTTAAGTTGATTTTACGGAATATTCATAAGTTCCGAAAATAAAATAAAAGTTCAATTGTTTGTAAATACAGTTCAAAATCTTTGATTGATAAAGTTCAATTATAATCGTGTTCCAATAATTTTTATTTGTTCTGTAATATAAGGTAAAAATGATTTGAATTAATTTTTTCCCTCCTTTTATAACAATTTTAAACTTTCAATATTTCATGTTATACTAACATTTTTTATTTTTTTTATGAATTTATTTGTATGCAATTTTCTCTGATTTTTTATAAAATTCTTGAATATTTAACATTTTAATTCAAATTAACGGATCATTCATAAGTTCAAAAACAAAATACGTAAAAGTTCAATTATTATAAACATAGTTCAAATCTATTGATTGTTAAAGTTCAATATAAGACAAGTTCCAAATATTCTTATAGTCATTAATATAAAAATTCTTAAGTAAAAAAAAATGATATTAATTGTAAAAAAAATATAGGAAATTCATAAGTGAAAAAAATAATTTTAATCACATCAGTTCTTCTAAGTGCTAAAAAAAAGTAAAAGTTCAAAACTATTAATTATTAAGTTCGATTACAACTTTTTATCAATAGCAAAATATCAAAATTAAATTATAGAAAATAGAGAGAGAGATGCTGTCTCCATCTAAAATAAGAGAATGAAGAAACATGATGGAGGCACTGTTGTTTGCTTGATACACACACCAATAAAAGTTTCAAGTTGTATTCATTCCACGAAATAAAAGCTGCAAGTTGTAAAAAAAGAAAAAAAAGCTGCAAGTTGTAAAAGAAGAAAAAAAACAAATCTGATAACTTTAATTTGCAAGTTGTATTCATTCCACGAAATAAAAAAATCTAACCATGAAAAAATAGATAAATTAAACTTGAAAAATAAAAAGGACAGAGTATTCAGTGAGTAGCAGTGTGTGTGGTGCGCTCCCGGCACGGAGGCGATGTGGTTTGTGGCGGCCCAGAAACCGTCGCAGGAATCACGCTCCATCACAAAAACCAGTGCTAACATTACATGCTTACAGAAGGTGATTATGCACATTACATGCTTACAGAAGGTAAGAAAGGCAAGGAAAATCCAGTTCTCTCTTCTCCATCTAGGGAGGCCTACAGGAAGCTGCTTTGAACCTTCAACATGAACCGGACACGGATTCTGGCCTTCAAGAATAAGCCACCTACCCCAATGGAGGCCATTCATTCTTTTGACATTCCAACATCTTACCAAGCCAAACCTGCCAAGCCCCGTCGCAACATTCCCCGGCGAAACACGCCGCTGCTTCTCCGAAAATCGTAAATTCAAGGCAGCCATCTTAACTGCATTCGAAGCCCAGCCTCCGTCCTCGCAGCTTCGCCCAAAGCCAGAAACTGCTCTTCCAGAAATCTGCCTCACACCACGGCTAAGCCCTTCGTCGCCAGAAACACCACCATAACCGCCGCGCGCAACCTAGAAGCAGAAATCGCGCTGTAACTTACTCGAAACCAACACACACATATACTCGTACCGAATTTGCCGGCGAAATAGGATTCACGGCAGTGTGAGGTAAGCTTCTTGCGAGTGTGGCTGTGTGCGAGAGGGAGAGGACTGGGAGTCGGCGCCATGTGAGAGAGGGAGGGAAGAGAGACGATAGAGAGAGAGTGGGACATGAGGAAGAGAGAGAATGACAGTTGAGTGGTTATTTTCAGAATGTGAAGTGAGAGAAATGTGGTATTTATTTTGAGAGAGAGAGAGGAGAGAGGGGTAACCTCACCCATACCACCCCACTCCACCCTAACTTTTTTAAACTAGGGGTAAATTTGGTATTAAAACGGTACTGTTTTGGGTGCTCCCTAATTATTTTTTTCTTGGTGTCTTGACACTAAAGAGAGTATACATCTTGTACCTCACAACATATCTCCCTTTTAGGAATTACTAATACATATTTTATCTTTCAAAAACACATATTTATGTATATAGTAACACAGTTTGGGAGCAAATTTTTTAATTTGTGACACAATATAACTTGATCTTACTTAAACCACACAAATTTTTTTTTAGAGAATACACGCCTTTTGGTGACTTGCTTTCTTTTTTTTAAAAAATTTTGTAGTAAAATGTTCTATACAATACTTTTTCAAAGAATATATATATATACATATATATATTTAGATAATTGAGCTCAATAATTTTCTCTTACCAAAAAATCGTCAAAGGATTATTTTGAGGACAACTCACCATAGTGAGTATGAGAAGACGTAGATCATTTACCGATTTAGAGAAAATGTGTATGGCTAAAGATACATGCATCTAAATGTGTACACCATATAATTTCTAACTTTAAGGGTCATTGGGAGTGATCTGAGATGTTCATCATAGTCTTATAAAATATGTATTTATAATGTTGTCTTTAAGTTTTTTTCCACATATGACTGTAATTCCAAGATCATCTCGTCGATCGGTGGCATAAGTGCACTAGTTGGAGGAGTAAATGAAAGCGCATTTTATTTACTGTTTCGATTGAGTGATCAGTATTTGAAAATTAAGAAAAATTAAATTAAAAGGTTCTATGAATTATATTTGTCTGCCATGCAGTATAAGTATTGAGTTGAGTAATATATATCTTTATTGAGTAATCTATTTATTTTAGGCATCTAATTAGTTTTTGTTTAACATGTGACATTATGTTTATGTTATGTATGTGTGTAAATTAGGAATTGACATAGGAGTATTATATTGATCTATCCCTGAAATTAAGAGAGGAATACTTTTCTGGTAGTTATTAATCCTCAAAAGGCATCACACATCAAGTTATGAAGCAGGATTAGACCTAAATATTGGAGTTTTTTTTTATCGAAATGAAGTTAAAATTGACCAATTTATAATTCATATTAGAAATAAACATGTAAAAAAAAAAAATTGAACAAACACCTAAATTCTATAACATTAATTATGAAATGGAAGGAGTATTAATACATTACAACTTTAAAATTTTCATGAACAATTTAGTCATAATTATAGGTGTATTTTATTTTATGGATAAACTGCCTTCAAAATATGCACGGAATATGAATTATTTTATGGATATGGATATGACGTAGATCAAGCTCCAAGCTCAGGACAACTGCAAGAAGGATATTCTTTGATTGATCACCGAATTGGTGTGTCCCACGCTTTACAAAAGTTGTTCACTCACACATTAAACACTATCACAAAATATCTTCTCTGCCAAAACTCTGTCCTCCAACCAACACTACTGTCACCTCCACTGATCAAAGAGAGTCGAAATTGAGAGAGAAATGGAGTCCGAGAGGCCGAGTCGGAGCGACGTTCACCTGAGCGGAGAGGCGGCGGCGAAGGCGGAGGCCGCCGTCCGAGGCTACTTCGACGAAGTGGCGCCAAAACGGCACACCAAGCCTCAGCGCAGCGAATACTCCTCCGCTTACGCCGACGCTCTCCCCTCCGACGCTCAAGTTATTCCTGAGAACCTTCAGTTCCAGCAATTGGAGAAGGATACTGAGGTTAGTTTGATTTGTGTATATATAATGTGTATGTATCGATCTGGATTATGATATGGAGCTCTTCATATTAGGATGTAGAACATATAAGGCGTTAGTAGAAATTTGGGGATTTTGAATTGATAATGATGGCAAAATTTTCGTATTTGGAGATTCTGAAGTCTCTTATTTTCGTTAATTTGCTTTCAGATGAAGTTCCATTTAACACTGATTTGAGCACTGAAGCGCTCGTCGTAACCAATTTCCTAATATGTTTCAAACTTGAACCATCTTTCATTTGTGTGCTAGAAAAATTGTTCTGTAAAGCAATAATATCATCCTCACTATCAGTGATTTTGCTTTCGGATCAAATCTAGGGGTTCTTGCGGGGGAAAATGAGAATTAAAATCAGTGGGTGTGCTTAGAATTACACTATTATAACATTATGAGAAAATAAGAATTCCATCCAACCACAGTAGGTCTCCTTTGAATTTGTTCATACTATGAAACTTATACCATTAGTTAGACATATTTATTGATATCACTAGATATATTTACTTATATAATAGCATTTACATGGTGATTTCAGTTTACAAGTGTGATAGTATCAGTAAATGTATATAATGGTTTGAATAAATACAAGTTCATATTATGAAACTTGTTAATAGAAGACTTTGTAACAAGATGATTCTATTTACCATATCATTCCTTATAAATTTAGGATCACCCTAATAATTACCAGAGTACACTGGACATCATGTACAAGAGGGATTCAATTTCATCAATAGATCCAACATTTTGTCAATTTTGGTGCTATAATATGTAATATGACAAACTTTTGACTCAATCTCGACCAAAATTTGTTACATTCATCGGAAAAAAAGTGTAATATATAACAGAAGTTACTTAATTTATATGGAAAAAGGCACTTGTTTGTACAAAAGAAAATATTAATTTGTAGGTTGAACATTATTCACACCTTTTTAATATATTACTAATACTTTCTTCACATGAATTAATATTTTTATTGCTCTTTTCTATGGTGCATAAAAAGATATGCATAAATAGTTCAACTGAACTTTTATAGTTAAAATTGTGTCAATGATTCATCAACTGTATCGTGCAGCTAGTGCAAACTGAATTGTTACTCATGTACTATTAATTGAATTTTCAAATACTAATTTATTGAAGCTCCATTCATAATTAATCTATTTATATGATACTGAGATGATTTTTTACTGGTTTTGCAGAAACTGGTTTACCAAGGAAACAATCCTCCGGAGGAGTTCACTGAAACAGAATATTACAAGGACCTTAACCACATTGACAAGCAGCATCACACGGTAATTATATTCTTAATATTTTATTTTGTTTCAAACTTGGGTGAAAATTTTCATCTTGAAGAATAATAAAATTGGTGAAAATGATCTTCTTTTAGAAACAATTTTCTCAAATAAAAAACGCTCTTAATATCAAAAGAACATTGATGGTTGACAAATTATACATTTGCCGATGTGCATTGTTAATTCACTTGTACTGAAATATGATGCACCTGATCTTTTTTTTTTTTTTCAAGAAATAAAAGCAAAATATTTTAGTTTTTGAAATAAGATGGATGACAACAGATAACCCTTCATGTAATTCAATTTCAACAAGAAAAAACAACTCATTTAAATGTAACAAGCATTTGCTCTTCTCTATTGGTATCTTAATACATGTTCCTATTTAGTCAAGTTTTCTTTTGTTTTTGAGCAAGTAAATCTAAAGTGCATGAATCACTGTGATCGTGGAGTAGTTCATCAGACAATTTCTGAAGCTACAACATAAAGTCGTTCAAGATGGAATGACATTATGATTTATGTGTTTATAGGCCCTCAACCTAATCATATTTTAAATTGAAACATGTGACCAAAGTGTTGTTTTGTCTTGACATATGTGAATGTCTCATAAAATAACTTTCTTTTATACAAGTATATTAACATAAGCGAACTTAATACATTTATAATTCAACTGTTGATCAAACCTGGCTTTTGTTCTGTCTTTACATATGTGAACGTCTCATAAAAAACTCTCTTTTATACTAATATATTAACATGAGTGAACTTAAATACATTTATAATTCGACTGTTGATCAAGCCTGGCTTACTTTAGATCAACGGTTCAGCTGTTTTTTAAGCTTACTTGTCCATACCAGCCACCATGATCAAACTGGTTGGTTCGCTCTGGTTCCCAAAACGACTTGATCCGTTAACCTTGGTTCATTGCTGTTTTATAGACTGGAACTGGGTTCATAAAAGTTGACAGCGTAAACGAAGAAGGGTTTAGCTTGGCACCCGATTCTGCTCCAGAAAGCCATGCCTCATCCAAGGGTAACCCTGCAACTAATGACTGGATCCCAGCTACTAGTAATGCGGTAACAAACACCTCATACATCCATTTCAATCTTTTTTTTTTCTTCATAAAAATAAAATAAAAACATACATCCATGCACGCGTGTTTCTTGATTGACATTTTCACCCATTCTTTCAGATGGATTTCATCACTGGGAAGCCCAACATAAGTGGCTGATTTCGGTCATATTAGTCGTTCTTCACCCGCAAGTTGGTGTCTTCGTTGTATCCGTAATTTGTATGAAAAGTTTAGCTGGATTTGTGAAAGATATAAAATGAGAAAATTGGTGTGTGAGATGCAGAAATGGCATATTATTATTGTGTGAGAATCTCTTTGGACTTTTTTGGTGAATTGAAATTTTTTACCTCGAAATGGTATATACTAAAATAGAAGTAATTAAATAGGTGTGAACTAAATATTCAGAATAGTCACAAATGATTTAATAAGAACCATTCAATCGTGTTTTTTGTGTAAAAATAGGAGAGAATGATCTTTGTTGAACCATTTCAAATAGTGCACTTGACGACGAATTAACATCTTAACATGTACAAATATGATCTCATTCCGTAATCAATCATTCCTTAATTTCACCGATTAAGTTTGAGAAATCGTATTCTTATTTCTAATTTTTCATATTAAAAGAAAGTCTAAAAATGTTGTTTGGTTTCATTTCAATATATATATAATTATATATATATTTATTTTCTTTTCTTTTTTTTTCTTAATTTTTTTATATATATATATAGCATTTGGGTACTGAACAAAATCGAATTTTTAAACTTTGTCTTCAAAGTTGTTATCCTGTAATTCAAGTGATCATTTATCTGATTCACAAATTTACACGTGTAAAATTACAATTTATTTTAACCTAAACGTAAGACGATATTTATTCCATTGTGTAATTTCTACGGGAAGGTATATTTTTTAAGAAAAATGTGTTTTATATATAAATTTGTGTATATGTGTATATATGTATATGTTTGTAAGTGTGCACGTAAATCAATATTTCTTTTTGTAGTAGTATGCAAATTTGTGTTGAATGTCCAAATAAGGAAAGTGTGCAAATTCTTGTGGGGCGGACGGTCATCTAGATATCCGTACGGTCAAGTGATTATTAGAGGCTATCCTCACGTAGTGTTGATTAGAGATGTTAAACGGGTTGTGGGCTGTCGGGCTGTGTTGATTATTTGCATGCCACGGCCTTCACTTTGACAGCGACGATCTAACTGCGCTCCACGGCGGAGTCACACGACAGATCCACGAACGGCGGCGCACCTCCAGGTAGTAATAGATGATGCGCAACTGTCGATCTTCACGCCGGCAACCCTTGGACGCGTCGCTTGGCTTTCTCGGGCGGATTCCCTTCACGGCAGATCCCCTCCATGGCACCGATCACGACTGCGACGTGAACCGACAAACGGCTTCACGGAGGCGAACCACCAAGACCCACGAACGCGAACGGGGACGCGATTCAACACGGTCAGCACACGTGGAGGTGAGTCTTCTCGAACCCACTCCGATCTAACCCAAATAGAGTCGAAGAAGGTAACCTGTGGCTCTGATACCACTGTTAGGTCACCTGGTCTTCTCTCACGACTCACGGTTTAGTTTTTGAATTTGGGTTCAGGCCACCCGTTTGGTGGAGACAAAACGGATGAGAATTGATAGACACAAAAATTCCTCGTGTAGGGTTGCAAACCACCACTAAAACCTCTCAACTCTCACTCACGATTTGATATATCACACGTTGAGAGGAGAAGCACAATAGTCTTTTATATGATGGCTACCAACAACACATAGGGTTAGAGAATATAGCTGAAGGTTAAAGAAAATGAGCCAAAAACAAATAGGCTTAAGCCCAACATGCAGTAACAATTATTGGTTTCTGGGTTTTGTTCAATAAAGAAACGAGAACTTTTTTTTTTGAGATATTAGCAGACTGTAGGACGATCCATTTGTGTATTTGGTTTTGTTTGAGCATAGGTGCAGATATTCTCCCCCCTTTTTTTGAGTAGTTCACCACCCTCTTCAATTCACCACAATTTTCGTTCAGTTCACTACCCATATTTTCCAAAATTAACCCTTCCCTCACAAACTAAGATATATATTTGCTAATTCACCCCCCTCCCCTTTTCATTCAAGAATTGTGGGAGCAAAATCATCTAACACCACAACTGTTCCAATCACCACCGATTACCACCATTGGCTTCTCTTCCACGCCGACAAACGAATCGTATAAGATTTTGGTTTCTCTTTTTTGGTATTTAATTAGGTTTTTGTATTGAATAAATTTGAATAATTTATGAATTTGAATGAGTTTTGGATGAGCTTTTGTTGTTACTATTACAAATTTTGGGATTAAAAATCGATTGAACATCATTTGCGAAAATTCGTCGGACAAAAACGATTGAAAGTCACGAAAAAATCGCTGGAATCATTTGTTCGGCTCTGGTTTTTCGAACAAATAGCATTTGTTCGAAAAATTTTCTTCGAAATTCTGTTCGAAATTTTTTTATGAACAAAGTGCATTTGTTCATTAAAAATTTTCGAACAAATTGCATTTGTTCATAAATTTTTTTCGAACAAAGTGCATATGTTCAACAATTTTTTCCGAACATTATGCATTTGTTCCACCAACCAGTGTCGAACAAATATGTACGAATTTTTTTTAAAAAAAAAGTTCGCATTCGGTCAAATCGTGTCGATTTTTGGGCGACGGTGGTTCGGTTCCAGGATGACGGTCATGAAATTCATTATTTCAACGTTAATAGTTCAATATTTTTGTTCAAAAAAATATTGTTGAAGAATTGGAAGAAGGACATAGATCCAAATTTTAAGTTTTGAAGAGGGGGTGAACTGATCTTTTTATAATTAAAATAATATTTAAAGAATAATTTTATCTTTTAAATTTTATTTTTAAAATAAGAAGGGAAGTGGGGTGAACTACTAAAAATGTGGTGGGGAAAGAATGTCCAAATCCTTCAGCATATCCATATAATATACGGAGCATAAGCACACTGTTTTCAGAACCGGACCGAACCGGCCGGTTCAACCGGTTGAACCGGGAACCGGTCACGGAACCGGTCCAATTTCACCCAAAAAACCGTTTCTACGGTTGAACCGGTCAAACCCGCTCAAAACCGGTTGAACCGGTCAAACCGGCTATTTTTTAAAAAAAGTATTAATATTTATTTTTTTTACTTATTTTTATTTGTCTTCTTAATCCTAATCAAATCAAAAGTCTTAAACTTATTTTTTTTACAAAAAAAAAAAATCTTAACAGTGAACTATTAAAAAGAAGTTAAAGAAAACCTACGTTAATTGAGTTATTTTGTCTGTTTTGTATTTTGTGTTGTTATTTTATGATTCTATTGTATTTATTTAATTTTATAAGTGAATATTTATTTTATTTAACATAGAAAATATTAAAAAATAGGTATAAATTATTTTAACGGTTGAACCGCCGATCCAACCGGTTGGACCGGTTGAACCGTGAACCGGTGCCCTGTCCGGTTTGATCACCGGTCCGGTTATGAAAACACTGCATAAGCATATAACTAGGGCATAAGAATATTGACTCGCCGACCAGCGACTCAGAGTCAAAATTTTGATTAATCTCTCAGTTCACCTGACCTGCGCCTGAAGCAACAATGGGTGATAAATACCCGGTCCCAATAACCCCGACCCGGACCCGTGTAGGATGGATAGGCATCGGCGTAATGGGCGGCGCCATGGCTTCGCGCCTCATCGCCGCCGGCTACTCCCTCACCATCTATTCCCGCACCCCATCGAAAACCGCCTCCCTCCTCTCCCTCGGCGCAAATCTCGCCGACTCCCCGGCCAATCTCGCCGCCTCCAGCGACGTCGTTTTCACCATGGTCGGCTACCCCTCCGACGTCAAATCCGTCGTACTCGATGCACTCCTCCCGTCCCTCAACCCCAACACCGTCATCATTGACCACACCAGTAGCCATCCCGCTCTGGCCAGGCATATTTACGAAGCCGCCCTTGAGAAACACTGTTATTCCGTCGATGCCCCTGTTTCCGGGGGCGATCTCGGGGCTAGGAATGGTCAATTGGCGATATTCGCCGGCGGGGATGCTGTCGTAGTGCAGTGGTTGAGACCATTGTTCGATATATTAGGGAAAGTGAACTACATGGGGACCGCTGGAAAGGGGCAAAGCTGTAAAATAGCGAATCAGATTGCTGTTGGGGGTAGTTTGGTGGGATTGAGCGAAGGGTTGGTGTTTGCAGAAAAGGCTGGATTGGATAAGGATAAATTTCTGGTCGCCGTGAGGGGAGGCGCCGCCGGTTCCATGGCGATGAAATTGTTTGGGAAGAGGATGATTGGGAGGGATTTTGCCCCCGGGGGTTTTGCTGAGTATATGGTGAAGGATTTGGGGATGGGGCTGGATGTTGAGGAGGAGGTGGTCGCGTTGCCCGGAGCTGCATTGTCGAAGCAGTTGTATTCCGGTATGGTGGCGAACGGCGACGGAAAGCTGGGGATTATAACGGTGATCGAGAGAATCAACGGCATGATTTGATATGCCCTCAAGGTGATTTCTATTTCTGGTACCTTTACTCGTTGGCATAATAGATTAGAACATGTGTCCTCCTTCAGCTAAACAGAAAAGAAACCTTTTCCAATATACAGTTTTAAATTTATTTATATTTAGATTTGTGATTTTTAATATATTTTATAAATAAGACATAAAATATATGTTGTGTTATTTGTATTTATAGTAGAAATCATAATTTTTTAAAAAATATTAAAATTGATTGGTTTGTCTCATTAGCCCCCCGCTGCCCAAATACAGTAAAGTTTGTATATTTGATTTGAAAATGAGCGGATCAAACCCTACCAACGGACATGACTTGAATTGATGGGTTACGCCACATTGAGCTGGACGATTCGATTTGTTAGCTCTATTGTTGATTTTGGTCAATATTTAATGTCCCTAACATATTTTAGTCTTAGATGAACTAATGAAAGGTATTTAATAAATCATAAAATAATATCCTCCCCATCCATGAAAAATAGTCAAGTGATTTTGTTTTCTTTCATAATAAAAATACTTTTATTTGCACATTTTATCATTTCATTATATTTTTAAAATAATTTATTTATAGTTTGACTATAATAATGTTGACCTTTGATTCTATTTTTTAATCTCAACAGAAACTTCATATTACAAGATATATTTTTATTTTACAAGTTTTGAAATGTTTATTTTTTGTTATAGTTTTGTAAATAAAAATATATGTGCAAAACATATTTTATTTTTATAAGTAGTTTTTATATATATAGTTAATTCGAGTATCATTATTAAAATAAATGAAAAAAGCATTTTAGGTATTAAAATATTTTCGAAAAAATGTAAAAAAAAAAGGATGATATATAAATCTCTCCGGTGCACTGGCCAAGATTTACTTCACTCATCGTAAAACATTCGTATTCAAATTGCAATATATAATAAATGTACGTATTTCCACAGTCCGGTATTCAAAATGCAATGCAAAATTAAATATTCACAACACAAACAAGTGAGAGGCTCTAATAGATGACTGAGATTGGAAGAGAATGCCAAACTAATTAAAAGGATATGCATGCATACATGGTAAAACACATCACTCTTTAGTAGGGCCTTTGAGCTGACAATTTTCATTTCCATACTGACATTATAAAATAGAGTATAAATGATAATACACATATATAACAAGCAGAATTATGTCTAAAAAATTTGTAATATAACACTCCAAAGTCTTTACTTATAAAAAGATATTCTGAATGCCTCTAACAATTTGGTTGGTAACATGTCTATAAATCACTACAAAGTTTTATTTGTGTTCTATACATCTAGTATCTTAAATTCATGACATGTTCTCATGATCAGTTTGTTTCCATATATATGAACTAAAAGTTATGAAATATTATAGTTACCTGTTTGAAATAGCAGCCCAGCTTTTTCCAAGAAGATGATTCATCTTTCATGTTTAGTATTTCACTATCAGACTGATCAGAGAAAGTACCAACTTCATCACCAAGCTCGATCGCCTTCCTGCTTACGACACGGCGAATCAGGTAAGTGCATTATTGACATTGGTGGGTTCCAAACCAGAGGTCTCTGTGTCTACAAATTTTTGCCATTTCGTTATAATTTTTATATTATAATCATAGATGATATTGATTTGTTCAATTGAGATTATTTGAAGAGACAACATGTTAACAATAAATATAGTTAGAAACCTACTTTCAATATTGTTAGTACGTGAGATTATGCGTTTACAAGATTATGATTTCACTTATTAATTTAGTTCTAATTAGATACAAAATATTTTGTGTTTGTTGTATGTTCATATATGGACACACATATCCTACTCAAGGTTCTATTATTTTGATTCTGTATAATTCTTTTAAAATATTCAAAGTTTTGTATTTACTACATGTGTTAAATATTCTACTTATAGTGGCATGCGAACATAGAAGTAGAAACCCTCAAAGATAGCCTTATTGTGATAGTGATGCACATCAAATAAAAAAGCAAGATAATCAATGTAGATATTTGAGTTGGTACAATCTTAATTCAATCACTTATTTTCTTTTACACCTTGTTTGGTTTGTGGTTACTTCTTTTCGGTTTATAATATGAATTGGACACAAAATGATATAATTAGTAATTCAATTATTTCATTTTACAAGATCTGAAGAAAGATATGAATTACAGAGATATCTAATTCAACACTGTCAATGGATCTACTCATCATACATTTTCGAAAAAGTTTAAAAGAAATTCGTTAGGGCATCTCATCAAACACGTGTATCTTAAACTTAAGTTGAAGAAGCACGCAACAAAAAATTGAAGGCACTGAAATTCAATAAGCACAAAGAAAAAATTTAAGGCAGATGTTGTATGCAGAGAAAATCAATGGGAAAACAGAAAGAACATGACAGAAATATATTTTTAGTTATCATAGAAACAAATATTTAGGACGACGCAATGACATAGATGAAAGCACAAAAAAATAAACGACCTGGAGAGAAAAGAGGAGACCAATGAGCGATGGCGGATTCAAATATAATTAGAATACCCAGATTTCAGCTATGCGGATACATATTTTCAAGGCGTTATTTTTAGAAACATATGGGCTCGAAAAAAAAAACAGTTTATTCTTTGTTATTTTTAGATCTCGTTCTTGAGATTGCAAAAAAGAAAGATATTTCTAGATCGTTCGAATTTCTATTGTAATCGAATAAAATGATAAAGTGTAAAATAAGAACACAGGATTTGATTACCCAGTTCGTCACAATGTGACTACGTCTGGGGGCGACCAAGCCAGAAGATAATAATATGACTGTCGTAAAGTTTGTACAGAGATATCAAGTGTGTAGAATACAAGGGTATATAATACATTAAATAGACAGTACCATAACCCTAACTCTAAGTCCATAGGCCTAAAGCCCACTGGACCATATCTAATATTATGTCCACATATATAATATAATATATACTAAATATATTATAACACTCCCCCTTGGACATAATAACAGTGACATGGAAGAATACAAGAGTTACCAAGAGGAGTATTATCAATGATCTTCAGGATTGTTTTGGATTTGACACTCCCCCTGAAGATAACAATCTTCCAAGTCGACGCATCCCGATTCCATGTACGTACTTTTCAAAAGTAGAAGTGGGAAGGGATTTAGTGAACAAATCAGCGAGATTGTCACTTGAGCGTACTTGTTTTATCATGATCTCACCACTCTTATGGAGTTCGTGAGGATAAACGAATTTTGGGGAAATATGTTTCGTCAAGTTCCCTTTGACAAAGCCATTACTCATTTGTGCAATACATGCAGCATTATCTTCATAGATAATTGAGGGGCTTAAGTCATTAGAAGGGATACCACACGAATCGTGAATGTGTTTTATAAAGGATTTCAGCCAAACACATTCTCGTGCAGTTTCGTACAGAGCTATGATCTCTGAGTGGTTTGACGATGTGGTCATCATAGTTTGTTTAACAGATCTCCATGAAATGACTGTACCACCAGAGAGAAAGACATAACCCGTTTGCGATTTCGCATTGTGGGGATCAGATAGATAACCAGCATCAGCATAACCTACATGTGTTTTGTCTTAGTTTCTTTGATAGAATAGACCAAGATCTTGTGAACCTTGAAGATATCGTAAGATATGTTTCACACCATTTCAATGTCTCCTCGTATGGGAGGCACTGAATCTTGCAAGTAGATTCACTGCAAAGGCAATATCTGGCCTAATGCAGTTTGCAAGATAGAGCAGTGCGCCAATCCCACTTAGATAGGGAACTTCAGGTCCCAATAGCTCTTTGGTATCTTCTTTAGGTCTAAATGAGTCTTTTTCCACTTTGAGGGAACGGGCAGCCATTGGAGTGCTTAGTGGATGAGATTTATCCATGTGGAATCTCTCCAACACTTTCTTTAGGTAGGCTGATTGGTGTATCAGTATTCCTTCAGGGAAATGCTCGATCTGCAGGCCGAGACAGAACATGGTTTTACCCAAAGTTTTCATTTCGAATTCTATTTTTTGGATTGAACTTGCTTCTTCAATCTCTTTCCTTGTTCCAATAGTGTTTAGATCATCAACGTACACCGAGATGATACAAAAACCATTAAGGGATTTCTTAATGAATACACAAGGAAAAGCCTCGTTATTTACGTATTCCTTCTTCAGGAGGAATTCACTTAGTCAATTATACCACATACGACCTTGTTGATAGGCAAACTACCCAAGGCTAATTAATCCAATTAGCCTAAGGCTAGGAAGGTCACTGACACGCTAGGGAGCTACGTCATCAACCTAGACTAGAGTCAACATGGGGAAGCTCGGCAATGCAGGATAGAAGCTCGTCGAGACTCCGATAACCCAAAGCCAAGTGACCCACTAGACCAGGAGAGAGAAGTTCGCAGGCGAGCTTCCCCTCCTTCGGAGGGAAGCTCGCCCATAACCAAGGAGATCAAGCAAGAAGTCCACCACTACAATGCACCAAAACCACACAAGGCCCTGAAGCTCGCCTAGGTCTAGGGTCACTACAACGTGTATATATGAAGCAAGTAGATGTGTAGTAGGACAAGCTTTGTAAAGGTAGCATGAGAGGTGGACAAAGACAAGTGTTAGGGACACTTGTCTACACCTAAAGCCAAATAGGCTCACAAGGTGCCACCTCACACATGCAAACCTATAAATATATCCCTCTTGTATCTTTCTCTCTCTAAGTTTGATAATACACTCTTACTTTCTCACTCTAAGCTCTCCACTTTCTCTCTATTCAAAGCCTTCAAGAACAAAGTTTAATTCTTGTTATTGTTTGGTAAATTATTACGTATTAACAACCATAATTATCCCAATTAGATAAATTTACCAATAATTTGGCGCTAGAAGGAAGGCCGGCTCGAACCTCCGATTCCGAAATTATTCAAGAGCAAAGTGAGGAAAAACTTGAAGATTTGAAGGTGTTCTTGAATATTCAACAAGAACACTTGAAGATACATACACATTTCCAGTTTTTAGGATAAATTCCCAGATTTTTAGGACTAAAAACACAACAAAACGAACCCTAAATGCATGTGTGTGAACGAATAAACCAAATTCTGGACAATTCGTTTGCATGCAAGGCTAGATTGGACTCCGAACAAATTTACCCTGACTGGAAACCGGTGACCTTGACGACCTTCTCCTCAAAATTGAACTATGTCTAAGGAACAAACCTCCGCAACCACGAGAAGGTGGAAGGGAAGAGATGGGGAAACCTCGCGCCGAGCTCCCCAAAAGAACAATGCACCACGAGCTCCCTCGCGAGCTATCATGGTTGTAGCCCAGGACGAGCTGAACCCCGCCCTCAGGAACCTCACTAACGACCCTGACGAGCTTCAGTGAACCATCGCTGCTCTTCAGAAGTTGCAACAGAGGCAACAAAGTGACCTCGCCCACACAACTAGGCGAGCTCCTGCCAATGAAGCTCGGGAGCAGACAAGGCCAACCCAGGGCACTCAGACCTAGGGGCAATATAGCGAGCTTCCCGATGAACAGGAGGCGAGCTCCGCCCAAGCTCGCCAACAAAGAGAGCGCACTGGCAAGGCAAAGGTGGTGGAGGTGCCTGGCTCGCAAGATGGGCGAGCTTCAGCTTATACTGGAGCATCTGCAACCCATCGAACTCAGGGAAGAGAGGTCCTCCAGGGCAGATTGGGGCCCAGACGTGAAGAAAATGAATGAGTGGCAGCCTCGGCTTCATCCCGAAGGGGAGAATCGGACCTACAGCTTCGTAAGTCTGCCCATGATCGACTAAGGAGGTCAGCGGCCGATAGACTTGGCCCGAATGGAGGACGCCAATTCCAACCCATCGCAGATGAGCCACCCCAGAGCAAGGGACTGCGAGGATGTGCGTCCACGAGGCGCACGACCTTTGAACAGCATCCACAGGAGGTGGTCCACAATGACGAGTTGGCCTCGTTGAAAAAGGTCGTCGAGATGCTGCAAATGCAAGTAGCAGTCAAATCTGGCGGACCTGACGCAACCACTCTCCCCGCATCTCCATTGGCACTTGCCATCTTAAAAGCACCGGTTCAGAAGAAGATCCAGTTTCCGGTGATGTCCGCGTACGAGGGCGAATCTGACCCAAAAGTCCACCTGGCCAAGTACGCGGACTACATGATCTCAGTAGGTGCCACAGACGCAACACAGTGCTGGAACTTCCCGCTGACTCTCGGGGACCGAGCACACCACTGGTTTTCATCCCTTGCCCCGGGGTCGATTCATTCCTTCGGCCAACTGACAGGGGAATTTTTGTCGCACTTCTTGGGATTCGGGCCTTACTTGACCCAGAAGCACCGGCTCGCCAACATCCACCAAGGCGAGAACGAGACTGACCAGCAGTACTTGGAGAGGTTCGACAACATACTGCTGGAAGGTGAGCCGGTCAGCGAGGACACGAAGATAGTTGCGGTGATGGCCGGACTCAAAAAGGGTACCGAACTCTGGAAAGAAATGCACCTTGCATGCCCGAACACCAACACCGAGTTTATACACAAGGCTGGGGTGTACGTGGCCATGCAAGAGGCCTTGATGAAGGAGGTCGGTGCCTCCGACGAGAAAAAGCCACACGGAAAGAAGTCGGGGGGCACATACAAAGCTCCCGGAACTTGAAAGCTTTTGGTGACGGAGATGAGTTCAAAGAAAAGCTCAACCAAGTACTCACCGTCTCCGTTGACCATGTTTTCACTGCGGTCAAAGACAAAGCCATGTTAAATGAACCTAGGAGGATTCGTCAGGACCGCACGAAGCTCAACCCCAACAAGTTCTGTGCCTACCATCAATCAATCGGCCACTTCACCAGTGAATGTCGTGAACTCCTCAAGCAGCTATGGAAATTTTACGAGGATGGGAAGCTGGCCGAGTTCGTGAAAAAGGCACCGGCAAAGAGAACCAGGGTAGAAAGGAGGTAGGTGTCCGATGATGATGAGGAGAACGAAGATCGATGTGAACCTCGACACAGACGTAGGGCACCTCCCCAACCTCAACAAGATCAAGAGCCCACTAGAGAACTCCTGGTTCTCGAAGAAGTCATCGGTGCTGCCGGAGGTCTCCAGGACAGAAGATCCCCCATCTCCAAAAGCAAAGGAAGGCCAAAATTCGGGCCATAAACCAAGTGCAAGAAGGCAGCTCCAACACCAAGCCCGCCAGCCAGCCAACAGCCGAGCTAACATTCTTATCGGCGGACTTGGAGGGGATTCTGACCCCCCACAACGACTCGTTGGTGATAAGCGCCAACATTATGAACATACGCCTTTGGTGACTTTGAGTCGTATATAGAACCTAGCAATGCTAGGATAGTGGGGTTCGGAGAACCTGTAACCGTCCCCGTAGGTAGTGTTAGGTTGAGCGTCCAACTTGTATCGGCCGAGGATGCGGAGAGGAGACTGACTAGGTTAGTAGATTTCCTTATTATCGACCAGCAGTCTACCTACAACGGTTTCCTTGGCCGCCCTTTTATTAATGAATTCAAAGCGGCGTGTTCGACCTACTACTATTGTCTCAAGTTTCCAACTCCTAAAGGTGCTGGAACAGTTAAAGGTGACCAGAAAAAGACCCGTGAATGTTTGCTCCAAATTAAAGATGGCCGCGCAAAGAGAGCTGTAACGCAGGTTCACTCGTTTAGTGAAGAAGACGTACAGATTTCGGCAGACAAGCCGAACATCCTGGACATCATCTCGATGGAAGCCGAGTTGATGGAGGTAGGCGATCTGCCGGAGCCAATAGCTGAAATTGACCAAGTTCCAGAACCTGCGCAAGTTGCACAGCCGGCACCCATGGAAAGAGTAGAGGAAGGCCAAAATAGCCAAGTGCAGGAACCAGCGCAAGATCCGCAACCTGCACCCATGGAAGTGGATGACGAAATTCAAGGTGGAGAACCTGCGGGAGATCAAGAACCAGTGCTGATGGAGGTTGATCAAGTCCCCCAGGTTGCAGAACCATCCCAAGTTGATGAACCACCAGAAGCGGTGAGAGTTGGTGAACCTGTCCGAGTTGAAGGCAACTCTGATGACCTCGAGCCGCGTATAGGTCACGAACCACTGCAAATGTCACAAGAGGAGTGGGACGAGTTCATCAACAATCCAAGGTGGAAAAGCAAAAAAAGGAAGGCCACTCCCATGGAGGAACTAACAGCAATCCCGGTGGACCCGGAAAGGGACATGGAACTTTTCATAGGTTCCGAGTTACCAGAACCGTACCGGTCAACTTCGAGTCGATCCACTTCCCCCACTCGCCTCGTTTCCCTTTCCACGTTTGCGGCCTCTAGAGTTCTTCCGAGTAGCATGCGCTTCTGACACTGCTTGTGAGCCAACCGGTCTATTATTGTGATTTTTCATCAACAATTGGTTATGCTTTTCTGCGACTAGAAGTGCAGAAATGAGCTCGGAATGAGTTTGATACTTTTTGGCCCTGTACTTCTGCTGGAGTACAAGATTGCTCGCGTGGAAAGTAGAAAGAGTTTTTTCAAGTAACTGTTCATCAGTTATTGTTTCTTTGCACAACCTAAGCTGAGAAATAATGCGATGTAGGACAGAGTTATACTCCGTTACAGATTTAAAATCTTGAAAACGGAGTGTTAGCCATTCATATTTGGCTTCGGGGAGGATCACATCATGTTGTTGTTGGAATCGATCCTGCAGGGATTTCTACAATATCGATGGATCTTTTTCAGTGAGGTATTCGTTTTTAAGATCTTTGTTAAGATGGTGTCTTAAAAAGATCAGAGCTTGCACCTTCTGGGAAGGGGTGGATTTCCATCCTTGTGTGGTGGTGTCAGAAAGGTCTTTTGAAGCTAAATAGATTTCAACGTCTAGAGCCCATGTCAAAAAGTTGTGGTCATCTAGTGCCAACTCATCGAATTCACGTTTAGTGATATTTGACATGTTTTTGCTACAAAGAAAAGAATTAAAAAAAATTATTATTAATTTGTAGCAATTTAATAATTAAGGCTCAAGATAAAATGCTAAGATAGAAAAAATTATAGAGGGTATAAATAGTTTTAGGTGTATGACTTATATGAGACGTTTATTAATGGGACATCGGGCCCAAAAATAATTTATAACCATTGGTAATTTGGGCTTCATAATATAACTATTATGAATTTTATTAATGGGACTTCGGGCCAAAAAATAATTAATTAATTAAAGGTCTAACTCAAAAATAGTCCAAATATATTTTAATGGACTTTAGGCCCAAGAATTAATAATTAGGACTGAATAAATGAGGACCAACAAAAATAGGAGCCCAAATTGAATTAAAAGGACAAAGGCCCAAAATGATTATAACTAAGGCCCTAAATTTAATTTTTTAAAAAAAGGTCCAACATTAATAGTCCCAAAACAGTGGGCGAATTTTATTAATAAAATTTGTTTAACAGGCTCAATCATTAAGGGTGTGTTTGTTTACTGATGGGCCCATCCGGATGGGGGATGGATTTTCCCCCATCCCACCCAATTTTCGGACTTGCACATCTCATCCCATCCAAAATACACATCCACTCCCTATTATACATCTACAAACCTATTTCACATAATTCAATACCAATCACATCAATTTTATCTTATATATCAAATACATTTTATTTATCTCTTTTTCACATATATCATATATATTTTTATTTAATTTATATCAATTAACATAAAATAAGAATTAATTTTAATTATATATTTTTTACATATTATAATATCCTATTATATATATATATATTAATTATTAATATATATAAACTATATATATGTAATTAATTAATATTATAAATATATTTAAATTTCATTTAAAATTATTATCTTGGAGTATAACAAAACCTCTACTATTAGTAATTATTTGTGATTTAAAATTAAAAATATTTATTTATTATATATACACTGTTTTTATATTATTTATTATTAATTTAATTTATCTTAAAAAAATTATTAATTATCAAGGTTATTTTTTTAAAAAAAAATATTTATGTATTACAACAAAATATAATTAATATACAATCATTCAATCATTACTCCACTAACTAACAATAATAAAATGATACATCATCATCTAAAAAAGTATTAATTTGACATAAAGTTACATCCACCCCTACCACATCCAATTCAAACCAAACACAAATTTACTATTTACAGAATTTGCCTCATCCACTTTTTTTCTCCATCCGGATGTGCTCCATCCACTTCAAGACGTAATCAAACAATACCTAAAAGAAACAAAAAATGGCAAACCCCAATTTGTAGTATAGGGTTTAGATTCGTAGACGTGGGCAACATTTAGTCAAGGGTTAGAAAAACTCAGTGCCGATTTTTCCGAATATTTAGGCACACGATTTTTCCGATTTTTTAGCGGTATCAAAATGCCGAAAGTTTTGGCCGTCGTGTTTCCGGCGTGCACCAGAGGTGCGCCGCCTCTCGCCGTCGCGCCATCGGCTAGGAGCCGTTGCGGGCGCACAGCAGATGCCGTCGCTCTGTCGCGGCTTATCGCCGTCGAGGCGTCGCCGTAGCACCGCGGCGCATGGGCCGGCGTCCTCACCTGTTCACGCAACTTCGGTGCGTAGGCGTAATCAGGACTGTGACACCGCCGCGTCTTCGGTGCCGTCGCGCACAGCCACTTCAGGGACCGTCATGTCGCTGTTCGCGGTGGGAGGCGTCCGCCGTGCTCGCCGCAGGTCAGGTTGCCGTCGATATTTGGGCGTTTGCAATTTTTTCGGTCGAGGCCACTTCGGGGGCCTCTCCGATGCTCGCCGTTCGTCGGGCAGCCGCCGCCGCGGGCGCGAAGCGCCGTCACGCGTTGCGGAAGGTAGGTTTTGTGGTTGATTTTAATTTCTATATACTGAAAATTGGGGATTTCAGTGATTTTGTTATGGGTAAATCAAAAGGATTTGTTTCCGATATGTGATGAAAACAATTTTCTGATATCGATTTGAAATTTTTTTGGGATTTTTCTAAATCAGGTTTCGAAAAAAAAATTCAATATTTTCGAAAAAAAAGGGGTTTTGAGAAAATTTGCAGAAGTTTAGTCTCGAAAAACAAATCAGAATATTGAGTTTTTGGATATAGAATCATCGGAGACGATGATTTTGATTTTCCGGTTTTGTTATGCAGAAACAAATATACATGCATATACACAAGACATATAATTGCAGATGATAAAGAAATCGAGCAGATTATATATCACATATTATTGAAGCATGATGGATAAAATGAAGCATAAAAACATATATGCCATTTTCCAAACAATTAATATGAAAACATATCGATACAGCCATACAGGCATATTTAAAGAGTGCTTATAAACATATGAACAGGACGTATGTTCAGGTATCAGAAATTATATAAATTTCAGGCAGAAACCTAAGCATGAATACCTAATCATGGATTTCAATTTCAGATTAATATTAAATCAGAAACTTACGGTTTTAGCAACTAATTAAAATTAATCCAGATTTCGATTTGTTCCAGAAACAGCTTGAGCAATCCTCTTGTGAATTATATTCCTTGTAGAGACTCGTGCTGATAACGTGTTGTAATCGAATAGAGCGATAAAGAATAGTTCGTCACAACGTGATTACGTCTCGCCCCCAGACAGGATATAATAATATGACTGCCATAAAGTTTGTACAGAGATATCAAGTGTGTAAAATATAAGGGTATATAATACATTAAATAGACAATACCCTAACTCTAAGTTCATGGGCCTAGAGCCCACTGAACCATATCTAATATTATGTCCACATATATAATATAATATATACTAAATATATTATAACATCATCCCATATACATAATTTGATTAATTGATTTTCTTCATTTTTTTTCCAGATAAAACAAAAATTCCAGAGTATATCTTCCCACGCGTCCAAGCAAAAATTGCATATGGAGTATAGAGAATATATCACAGACTATGCAAAAATTTAAAATATATATATATATATATGGGCTCGATTTAAGGAGCCTTTATTGAAATCCAAAATTGGTTCAAAAATCATTTTAAACCGAAAAATCGCATTCCGAAATTGTTTCGGGAAGTTTTTCACTATGAACAATATTATTTTTATTAACAATAATATTTTCATTTTCAAAATCATTGTTTTGATAAAACTTTTCTTCTTTTAGAGAAGTAGAAACTCTTGAAGTAGAAGGAATAATAACTTCATAGTCAAGAGGTGAAAACAGAATCGAGACATATGTACCCTGTAAAGACAAGGGGTCTCGACATCAGTGTAGCCAAATTCTGGCTTCCATTTCCAAACCCAAGGGATGCTGGAATCAATAAAGAAACGACAAAGAACTTGGTC